>KZ112695.1:0-48327 GCA_002120305.1 Hypoxylon sp. CO27-5 | reverse complement strand
TATTTAATTTATTTAATTTTATTTAATTTTTTAAAAAATATTTAAGTTTAAAAAATTAAGGAATAATTTTACAACTTTAAAACTTAAAACTTAAAACCTAAGACCTAAAACTTAAGACCTTTCCTAAACTCGGGTTATTATAGCGCCTACTAGGTGCCCGCTTTTTTATAAAGTTTTATTATTTTAATAATACTAAATTTTAATAATATTTCACTTTAAAAAAATCCTTTGCTTTAATTAATTAGCACCTTTAACATACATTATTGCTAAAAATAATCTTCGCGATTTAACATTCGAATTAACCTTTTTAATTATACTAAGCTCCTTTTTTAATAATAAGATTTATTATCACGGCTATCCTTTTAATAAAAACTATTAATTTCTTATTATATAACCACCTAATTATTACTAATTTTGTTATATTATTTACATATTATATTAAAAAATAAATATTAAAGATTTTCTTAAAGGAAATCTTAATAATGGCTTTTTTATAAGTATATAAAAGAAGGTTTATTAATCTTTATTACGCTTTTTTTACGATTATAGTTTCGATATTTTTAAAGTAATAAGATTAAATAAAGTTAATAATATATTAACTTAATACGAAATTACTTATAATTAAAGCTTTTAAACCAAACTTTTATTAGTTAAAAACCATAAAATATATTTTTAAAAATTAAATTATCTTTAAAAAGGTAATATTATTACTTTAAAAAAAACGATTAATAATAAACCTTTTAACTTATTAAAGATTAAAAATTAAGTTAACCTTTTATTTATAATTATAAGAAATCTTTTAATTTAATAATTTATACTTATTATTATATTATATAAAATAAAAATATTATTAATTAAATTAAGTTTTTATTATACTTAATATTAACAACTTCGATATAAATATTTAACGCCTTATAATCTAATAATTTAAATATTATAATTTAACTTAAAAATATTTATAACGTTTAAATATAACTTTATAAATGTTAATAAAAAGGCTTTATATAAACCTAAGCCTTCGTATATTATTTTTAAAAGATAGGTTATAAACACATTATAAAATAAGCAATTTAAAATTTAAATTAAATAAAAACTTTAATATAAATATACCCTTATTATAAAAAAATGTAAAAGCATTATCTATACATTATAAGCTATAATAATACATATAAAATTAATAAATATTACATACCTTTATTTAACATTACGGGATATATGTTAATAGGCTTAATTTTTAATAAGGTATTTAGTTTAATTTTACATAAAATTTAAAAATGATTTAATTAACTTTTTAAGGCTATTAATTAAATTAAAAATATAATATTTATTTTATTACTAAGTATATTTATCTTAAATTATAATAATTAATTAAGAATAATAACACATATATAACTTTTCTTTATATAATTTCTTATTTATATATTTTATATTACTAAAAATATGATTTTATAATTTAATTGTAAATAAGCTTATAATAATTAGGTTATTAAACTTTTAATAAATAAAAAGGCTAAGGCCTTAAAGTAAATAGTAGCTATACTTTTAAATAATTTTAATTTTATTTTTTATTAAGAAATTTAAGATTTTAATAACCTAAGCTATTATAATAAGCTTAAAAGCCTTAATACCTTACTTAAAAAATACCATATACGTATAAGGATATATTATTTTATTAAAAGCATATAATTTATTTATATACGATAAATAAGTTTAAAAAAATTTAAGAAAGGTTAATTAATAAGTTTAAAATTAAATAACTTACTTATATTTAATATTTATAAGAAATATATTTAATATATTAAATAAAATAAGCCAATTATTATATTAAGGAATATTTTAACTTTAATATATAAATAATGTTTTTTATAAAATTAAATAATAAAAAAATTAAAAATTATATTATTAATAATCACTTAAACTTATTATATATTAATTTAACTATATAGGAAATAATTATTAATATAAAAATAATATATATTTAGGAAATAGCTTATAATAACTTTAAATAATATAATAACTAGTTTAATTATTAATAACTTAATAATATCCTTATAATATGTTTTATTATAACTATTAAGAAAATTAATAAAGCTTATTATATAACTTTTTAATATATGCTTATTAAAACATATTATAAGCCTTTTAAACCATCGCTTTATTCTTATAAACTACGTATATAATATAAACTATTTTATTAATATAAAATCTTTTAAAATATATTACTTATAAAGCTAAAGCTTAACGTTAAGTTATTTATTAAAGCTAATTTATATTAATAATAATATTTAAAGCAAAGCTTAATTAAGGATAAATTAAACTTTATAATTAAAAAACCTTTAATAATTTACGATTAATATAAGCAATTAAAAAATAACCTAATTATTTTTAAAGCCACTTATATTTTAAAAAGCTATTATTATAGCTTATAACCTTTTAAGCCATTTATTAAACATATATTTTTATAATGGGAAAAGATTAATTAGAAATTAATTAAATAGGTTTATAAAGGCTTTTAAAAACATTTATAAGGCTTTTTATAAGCTTAAGGTTATAATAAATTAGGAATAAGTAAAGGTTATAACTAAGGCTTTAATATTAATAAAAAAGTTATTAAAAGTTATAATATAAAAAGTTAAAAAAAAATTAACAAATAAAAAAAGCTTAACATAAATAAAAGAGTTAAAAAGGTTAAAAAAATGGTTATATAACTACTATATTAACTTATAATATAATAAAGAAAATATTAAAGCATTAAAAAGCCTTAATAACTATTAGTTAAAACTTAAAAAATAAGGAAAATCTTTTTAATAATAAAAATAAATTCTTTAATATTAAAAATATTTTATATAATAAAAAAGCTATTAACTTAATTAGCGACGATAATATTAATAAACTAACTTAAATGTTTAAATATTAATCGATAATAATATTATTATAATATAAAATAAATTTATTATAATTATAATAAGTTATATTAACGATAAAAATAATAACATATATTAAAAGTACTAATTAATTAAAGCAAAGGATTTTTTTAAAGTAAAGTACTATTAAAATTTAATATTATTGAAATAACAAAACTCATTTTATAATAAGGGAGAAGCAAAATAGTGGAAATGAAATTAATCCAATGGTATATTACTGTATTTGGAGGGAGGATTGCACTCTTGTCCCCTAAAAGAGGTACCTGCGCAGCTACGGTACGGTACATGTAGGTAGAACAATTTTAGTGTGGCCCGCGTGCATTAGGGCCACCTGCAGCTGCTAATGCCCCCACGTTTCCAGCCCCTTGGAAACGATTTCCCTTTTCCCCAAAAGGTTATCACCAGACTTTTAATATAGGACGTACGTAAGGTAGTACGTTCAGTCCATTTTGTATCAATCCAAGGTACCTAGCCCAGGTATGATGATGGCGTGATATTGTGAGACAGTATAGGTATTTTTACTCAAAGCAGCGCTTTTGTATATCTAAATCTGCCCAGGTACCAAGATCTAGATAGTCACGACCAGTTCTTATCGAAGAAGTCAAGCACCGTCTGGTAACCCCGAGCATACTCCTCCTTAACACGAGGGTTTCTCAGGTCAGCGCGAGCCGCCATCCAGCCATGGACCTGATCGCCGAATGTCTCCACATGGTGAGGTACCTTGAGCTTACTCTTATACTCCTTGACCGTATCGACGGGCTCTTCCCCCGACGCAAGTAAAACGAATGGCACTCTGATGCCATCGGCCTCCGTGGGATCTACCATGGCTGGATGACAGGCAGCTGCGATCCGGAACAAATTCGAACCACCCGATGTCACGAGCGATGCGACTTTGCCTCCCCAGCAGTACTAATCGCAACCTGTGTTAGCGTGCTAGTCTAGTAACATATTCACTTTCACTCAACTTACTCCCAAGATACCCCATGACTTGATTGAAGGGTTTAATGCTTGCACGGCCTTCACGTATTCTGACAACTTGGCGGCCACTGTGTGCGGCGCGTGTTCAGGGTCGCCAAAGAACCCACCAAGTTTCTTCTGCTTTTCTTCCGTGTCGGGAGGGAACCTTCAGTCATATTGTCAGTAACTTTACCTTCTAACCGAGGTTTCGATCGTGGTCATACCACTCAATAGGGCAAGGCTTGCCCTTGAACCAGTCAGGGATGAAGACCTTGTGCTGCCGTGACTTCTTCCCTGCGGCTAGGATATCGGCTCCTTGGAGTGTCTGGTCAAAGTACCCAAAGATATCATAAATGACAATGATACCCTTTTCGGCATCGGCTTTGCCAGTGACATCTTCATGATAGGAGCGAGTGGTCAGTTAAGGTGATGCTGCACTAACATTTAGAGGGTCTAAACACTTACAAGTCTTGTAGTTTCCGAGCTCGGTATACGAGCCCTTGGCAACATAGCCTTCGGAAACAACGGGCGGTATGTTGCAACATGCCTCGTTATGCCCGTTAGATGCTGGCATAGTAGACATCTTGGCTGCTTGAAAGGAGGGAGCTCGTGAAGCTTCACCAACTGACTGCAATACTATGGGTTTGCTTCTAGGAGTAGAAATGCTCCTAGTCGAACAGCAGGAAGAGGAAGTACTTGTAGATGATCTTATACCCGTTACGTGGACCTCAGATGTTGAGATTAAACCTGCTATGTGCAACCTAGACGCTGCCAAAGACGTAGAGTGAATAGAGGCTTGTTTTGATAGACGAGGAATTTGAGATGCCATAACTGAAATCAGGAATTGGGAAGAAGGCTTTTTGGACAATAAGAGGATAATCCATACCTGAATATTCACAAGATGTGTTCCAAATCTGTACATGCCTTATAGGGCAACTGATCCGGTCCGCCTCCGTTCTCCCTCTTGAATTGCCAACATCACCCAATACGGATGGTCCGGTGACCCACTTAAACGTTGGTTGGAAGAAATTGAAGTGAATCCTTCAGCTGCAGTAATTCGGTAAATTCTAGGCGGACGTACCATGGACGAAAACAGAACAATTACCGATGGCAAAGCTGCGGCGACAGTTTTTTGAAAGGTAGGTACCTAGGCTTACGGCATCACCATTCAAGGGGGTTGTTCGGAGAGACTCGACATCGCAACCATTTCGATAGACGTGACGAGTAGGGAAATTCCGACTTTATTGGAGCACTTCTTCCTTAAGAATTCACTGCGGTCTAAAATGGATTCGTTAATTATTATCATTACTCTTCACTATCCCCTTGGCGGAACGAGTTCATACCAATTAACCACAAATCCCTCGTACACCTAGCCAGAATTATACAGCGATTGCTGCACGGGAAGTCTTTGAAGTCCCGCATACTTCTCAGCAAACTCGCCGCATATAGGTACATTACATTCATCTCCGCTATGGGTTCCGCAAACGCCGATACTACTCTCCCAGCATCCATGGACTCTACTTATATGTTCACTGCCAGTGTAACACTCGGCAAACGCTATGGCCCCATTCCAATGGTTGGAGGTGGTATGCGCATAGTTGAGCCCTTTACAGGAGGGACAATTGACGGCCCAAACTTTCACGCCACAATTGAAGGCGGTCATGCTTCCCCTATTGTCCTAAAGGACACGACAAATGAAAATGGAGGTTCAGTCCAATACCCTTACATCTATGTCTATGGCTACACAAGCGATGGACTCCCATTCTACATTCAGGAAGAGGGAATTGGAAATCGTGCCAGCCAGAACACTAGGTTGATCATCAACGTCGGAGGGCCGCATAGCTACCTACAGACGTCATATGTTATTGCACAGATGAGGTTCATTGAGAATAAGGGTGGCCCCACGACTGTCGCGGTGGATTGTTATAGCATTCCAATGATTGCTTAGTTGGCAAAAGGGACCAGGGGAAAGGATGGTAGATTAGCTCGATGTACTATAGAAAATGTGAGCAAAACTGACCTTAAAATAAGTCCTAGATACATTAAATATGTCATTTTAAATTTTTAACCCGTTTCTGAAGCCTCGCAATGACCAATTAGAGAATCAAGAATTACGTTAGCAGAAGAAGGCCTAGCGAGCTGGGAGTATCATGAGGTTTATCCTCGGTTAATCGCTATTAGAAATTTGCAAGACCTTCCTTCGATGAGTTAGCCGTTTTGAGCCTGATGTGAATAGCATTCTTATATAAGCTTAAGGTATCAAGCATAATAGGATTCATACGACTATTCCCTTCTTACCCTTACTTCGCCTCTCAAAACTTAAAGCCGAAAAAATATCAATCTTCACTCCGATCCATATTCCATCTCACCAGCGTCTTAGCTTTCACCGAAAAAGGACAGAAATGTAATGAGTGGTCATCACCCACACATATGCCAACGCATTCCTAAGGAAAGAAGCCATCCAGCCTAGGCCGGAAAATCCCATCATCCTGTTCAAATAGATGAAACGTTGGGCGTACAAGACCGCCTCTTCATCCCTCTGTTTCATGGTGATCTCTCCTTTCCAGACCCTGTCGAGCGACACAGCATGGCGTGCCGCTTGTTCAGATGCCCACCCCAAGTGAGACCTGAACCCAGTGAAGGCATCCCCAACTAAAACCAAGCGGTCGTCATAGAAGCTAGCCTTGGTTGTTTGGGCCTCGATAACCTTCGTTACGAATGGCTTAGAAGTGTTGGCTACCAACTCCGCAAGGGGTCCGGTCATGATAGAGCTCCAACGGGCCAATTGGGCTTTCCACACATCAGGATTAACGAGTCCCTGAGGAACGGTGTTAGGGTGGACCTTCCCATTCACGTCCGTGAAAATCGCTTCCATCTCAGAAGAGCCATCCGACACAACGTAGTACCAAACCCAATTGATGAGCCGCTTTCCCGGTTCAACATGCCCAGTCTCAGTCGGAATAAAGTAGCTAAATTCTTGTCAGAGAATCTTTTGACGCAGAGTATCCAAGAAAAGACTGACCTGATGAAATAGTGACCTCCTAATAAGGAGAAATTCAACCGGTTCGAGAAATACTCGATCGTATCCTTGGAGAGCAGGCGCTCAGGGACGGTACCTCGCCAGCCAATATACCCTGAATACTCTTTCCTCGTCGGCGCCTGCATCAATTTTCGGACAGTCGAATGCACCCCATCTGCGGCGATGACCATCTCCGCGCTGATGCTGTCCTTTTCGCCGGTTGTTACATCCGTGTACGAGACAGTCACGAAGCCTTCATCCTTGTCATAAGTCACACCATAGACTTGCTTCCCAGCATGGTACTCGACCTTGCCGTCCGTAGGCTTCGGCTCAGGAGGGTTTGGCACACAAGTTGACTTGAGCCCGTCAAAGTTAGCCCTCAAGATCAGATATAGAGTACCCCAGTTGCTCATGTTATGACGCCATGTCGTGTTCGCTACTCGACGTCGTTGGCGCCACGCAGCACTCATGTACTCTGCCGGAATGGCTGCTGGACGTCCCGTAGCGTCATACTTGTCGAGGATAGAGACCACCGTCTTACCGATAGATACACCTGACTCGTGGCTGGCGCGGTCTTTCGACGGATCTTGTTCCAAAACAATGACATGACTACCTTGGCGCTTTAGCTGAAGACCTTGGAGAAGGCCAGCCACGGAACCGCCAATCTAAATTGACGGACCCCGTTAATGATGCGAAATCATATGAAAGTCCACATTGAAGAATAAACTTACGATGATAACTTTTTGAGGAGCCATGTCTAACGATTCCGGTTGTGAACGATAATGAAATTTGACAAACAAAGGAAACAAATACAGGGGCAATAACATGGAATTATACAAATCCTTGGTAGGTAGGAAAGTCCAGGGCGAGTTATTCAATTCGTAGGCATCTCCGTACCGACTTTCCCGCCTAGATAGGTCGGTAGCGCTACCCATATAGTGTAATAGGAGGTAGGTACCTGGTATCATGCCATCTCGACAGGTCGGAACATGAAAATATCCTTGTTGCTGGAGAGTTTCGGGAGACGGAAGTCGGAGGCTGTTAGGACGGTGGTCGATATTAAAGAATCCGCCAAACTGCCAAATCATTTTAATTATATATTTAAATCATATAAGGAATTATCGATATAAGGATATATATATATGAATATTTCTTATATAATATATTATATAGTTATAAAGTATATAAAGGAAATATAATAATTATTAATTTATATTAATATATAATAAAATTAAATTTATTAAATTTATTATTTTTACTATTTTTATTACTTTTATTAACTTTGTTTATTTAATTACTTTTATTATTATTAAAAAAGGTTGTTAAATTTTCCTTACCTTTTATAGTTAAATTATTAAAAAAAAAGGTAATTTTTCCTTTATTTATTTAATTTTATAAGTAATATTTAAATTATTTAAATAGTAAAAGTATTTTAATAAATGATTATATAACCTTTTACTTATATTATTAATTTTAAATATATTAAAAAATGCTTTTTTTAAGTTATTTATTAATAATTTACATTAAAAATAATTGGATTTTTTATTATAAAAATTTACTTTAAACTATAATAAATTATAAATAACATTTTTTATAAGCTTAAGTTTATTTTTATTATTTATTTCTTTATTATAATTTTAAAGATTTAAAATATTAATATTTTAAGTTATATAATTTATTTTTATTAAAAAAGTGGTATTATAACTTATATATAACTTTAAAAATTTAAAATTATTAAGCTTTTATTATTTAAATTTTGCCTTATTAGATTTATTATAAGTGGTTAAATATAAAATATAGTTTTCTTTTTTATTTAAAATTTTCTTAAAAATAAGTATATATATTAAATAAAATTTAAATTATATAAATTAAATAAAAAAAAGCTCCCTTAAAATTTAATTAAGGTTAATATATTTATAATTATAATAAAACAATATTAATTTTTATATAATTATAAAAACCTTAACTATTATATTTTTTTATACATATATAACAAATATAACCTTTTTATTTAATAGGTTATATATTAAAAATAAAATAATTATATTTTTATTAAAAGTAAAATAAGCATTTTTATATAACCTTATTTTATTATAGTTAAATTTAATAAAAGTATTTCATTTAAAAACTTTAGCCATTTAATTTTAAGTTTATCAAATTAATATTGCTTTAAAAATTAAATAAGCTTTTTTTATATAAGCTTAAAATCTTATTAAATAATAAGAAAATGGCTTTATTTTAAAAGCTATAAAAGTTAAACGTAATAAAAGGTTTATTTAAAGTTTTAACACTTAATTATAAGGAAAAATTTAATTTTTAAAATTTAATATAATAAAATATTTATATAAAAGATTAGTTATTAATTGGTAATTATTATTAAAAGAAAATATAATATAATAAAATATATTAACTTATATTTAATCTTAAGCTTTTAAAAAACCATTTCGAATATATAAAAATATAAACGGTTATAATATATTATAAAATTACATTTTAAAATTGTTATTACCTTATTTAAATTTAAAGAAGTGAATAAAAATAAGTATATTTAAGGTGTTATGGTATTTAAGGAATTATTTAAAGGATTATTTTGCTAAGCTTATATAATAAAGTAAGTTTAAAAGGCATTTAAGAAATAAGCTTAAAAGATATTTAAGGAATTTCTTTACTTAGCCAAATAAAAAGGGTATAAGTTATATATAATACTTATTTATTAAGTTTAAAATTTATGGTAAATTAGTTTAACGTTATTATATTATATTAGTTTAGGTTTAAACTTAAGTTAAAAACTATTATTATTATTATTATTTAATAATTTATTTTATATTTATTATTATAATATATTAACCTTATTATTAACTTAATAATTTTTAATTATAATATAATATAAGTAATAAATAAAGTTATAATAAATGTTTTCACTTTAAGTTATATAAATAAATAATAATATTATATTATAATTGAAAAGTTTAAAGTAATAAATAAATAAATATTTAAAGGTATTAATATTAAAATAATTTAGGTTTAAAAAAAGCGGTTAGGGCATTATATTTTATATTTTAAAGATATTTTAATAATATAAATAAAATAATTCGATTTAATTTAATAAAAGTAATAAAATATTATTTAATAAAGTTATAGCGTATTAAAATACTTATATATATTTTAATTTAATAATTATTAACTTAAAAAAATATAGTATAATAAGAAATATACTTTGGAAAATATATATAATAAGTTTGAAAAGGTTTTTTTAAAGGGATAATAAATAATTATAAGGAATGATAATTATATATATTTATATATATATAAATTAAAAACCATTCCTGTTTTTAGTTTAATACTTTATATTATCACATTTAAAAAGTGGTAAGCTATTATTATTAATTGTATAGCTTTTTTAAAAAGCTATATATATTTATAAATAATTTTAAAAATATGTTATATGTACATTTAAATCTTATATTTTTTAAAATAGTTAATTAAAATGATTTTAATAATATAAGTTTCATTTTAATATACCTTTTTTTAAGTATTAAAATTGGTTAAAAAGATAGGTTATAATTAAAAAGCTTTATTATATTATATAAAGCCTTATAACCAATCTTAATAATAAATGATTATTAAGTTTTAACTTAATATGTTTAATCTTTTTAATATTTACTTTTAAATTTCTTAACCCATATACTTTTAATAGTTAAAAAGTTTTATAAATTAAATAACTTATACCTAATTTAACATAATTAACTCGTATATATTAGGTTTTACGGTAATTAGTTTAGAAAACTTTAAGCTTAACTTTAGGTTTATTTTATTTTCCATTAATTAGGAACTAATTAATTATTTCTTATACTTATATTAAATAAATGTAAATAATAATTTCTTTTTTTATAACCTTTATTTAAAAATATTAAAAAGGTATATATAAAATTTTAAGTAATTTATTTCTTTTTAAAGAAAAATTTTTTTAATAAAATAAATAATAAATTAAAAATTATTATCTTTATATATCTTTTATTATAACATAAAAAATCGTACTTTTAAACCATTTATAATAATATTAAAGGTAATAATAATTAAAGGAAGTTTTTTAAAGTTAACTATTAAATCGCTTAATCTTTTAATTATATTAAAATAAGTAACATATCTTATAATATATTGGTTTATAATTACTTATAAGCTATTAATATAACTTACCTTTAATCCTTTAAATTTAATTATTAAAAAGAAATAGCTAAATAAATCACTTATTTAAGTAGCTTTTATTTTAGCAATAAAATATTCTAATATAAATATTAACAAATATTTAAATAATATATTAAATATTAAGGTAGGAAATTTTATTTTTAAGTTAAATATTATAAAAGAAATGGCTTAATAATTAATAAGGATTTTATTCATTATTTTAATTCTTTTTTTTTTATATAAAAGGATATTTTAATAAAGTTTAGTTAAATATGGTTTTAATATTATCCTTTATAATCTTAACTTTTATTTTATTTTAATTATTTTTATTAAATTTTATATTTATATTTATATTTTAATTAATTATTTTTTTATCCGAATTTTTATTTATTATTATTAACTTAATATTTTATTAGAAAATATAAACTTTACTATTAAATCTTTTAAATTTAAAGGGAGATTTTTAAGATTATTAAATAATGATTAGGTAAGGTTATTTAATATTAAAATGGTAAATCTATGATTTAAATTAAATAATTTTTATTATATAAATATTATAAAAGGTAAAAATATAATTTTTTAAATATAACTTATAAATAAATAAAATATATTAAATAAGGTTAAGATTAATTACTTTTTAAATTAATAATTAAGTTTAAGCTTTTTTATAAAAAATAAGTAAACCTTTTTTAAATCTTAACTATTAAAAACCACTTATTATAACCTTTTTTTATAACCTTTTTTTATTACTTATTAATTTTTTAAAATTAACTTACTTTTTTCTATTTTATTACCCCCTACTTTATTACTTTTTACTTTATTATTTTTTACTTTATTACTTTTTAAATAGAAAATATTATTAAAAGATATTATAAATTATTTTAAAATTTTTTAATAAGGTAATAATATATTTTAAGCTATATATAATATATATTTTAATATTAAACTTTTTACTTTTATTATATTATAATTTATATTTATTACTTTATTAAGCTTTTTACTTAAATTTGTTATATTTATAATTAAAAATAAAAAATATAACTTAATTATAATATTTATTATATTTTTTTTTCTTTTCATTATTTATTTAAATATATTAAAAATAAATATATATAATTTTATATATTAATCTTATTTTAATAAAATAAAAATATTAATAAAAGAAATAATAAAATATTTACTATATAAATTATCTTAATTTTATTAAAAAATGTAAAATCGCGCTTTAATATTATTTAATATAATATTAAAAATAATAGTAATGAAAAATAAAAAATAGCCTTTTATTTTTAAATATTAGTTAAATTTTTATATAATATTAAAGTAAGTAATATATCTTATAATAACCTAATTTTAAGTAACTATTAAGGATTAGGAAAGATTAATATTAAAACTTTTATATTTAACTATAAAAAATAAAAAATTAAATATACCATAAACTTTAATTAGTTTATTTATAATTTAAAAATAATTAAGTTTAAAAAACTAAGTAAGTAAATTACCTTAAAATATATTAAATTTTAAATAAAAAAGTTTTATATTTATTAATAAATTTAAAAAAATAGTTTTATAATAAATAAACTTATTACTATAATTTTTAAAGCTAAAGCTTATAAGCTTTTCTATTATATTAAATAAATAATTATTAAATATTTCCTTTACTTTTATCTTTAAAAGTATAACGTTAAATATAAATCTTAAGAATTGTATTATTAACTTTAGCCTTTTTATATAGCTTTTTTTTAACTTAAATACTTTTTTAAAATGTTTTTCCTACCTTAGTAATATTACTTCTTAATCCTTTTAAATCTTTTAATCTTTGCCTTTTATATTAAATAATAATGATTATATATATCTAAACTATTTTACTAATGGTAAAAGATATTTAACCTTATATTTAATTTTATTAATAACTTAAATAATATTATTTAAAATATTATAAAATTTATTATTAAAAATATATTATTAAATAAAAGATAATTAATATAAAACTTTAAATTAAAAACTAAAATTATATATTTTTTATTATTAATTTATATTATAATAATTTTATTAAATTTTTAAAACTTATTATTATTTATTTTATAAATCAAAAATATTAATATTTTATAAATAAAATTTATAAATAATATTTTAAAGGTTTTATAATTATTTAAGACCTTTTTAAACTTTTTTAATTAAAATAATTTAAAACTTATTAATAAGTTATAATTTATAAGGGTAAAAAAATTAATATTAAAATCTTTAATAAAAATTAACTAATTATTAAATATTTTTTAATTTAAGTTAAAATATATAAACTAGGTGAAAATAATATAAAGGATAAATTTAAAAAAGATATTATTAAAAATATAATCTTATAAAAATAAAAAGGATAAATAATTAGAAAAGATTAAAGTTAACTATTATTAATTAACTTATATAAAAATATATTAATATAAAATAATATATTTATAATGGTTAAATTATTTATACTTTAATTAATTATTTTATCCCTAATAATTTAAATATAATATTATTATAATTAAGGCTAAAATCTTTAATAATAAAATAAACCAACTTAAATTCAATTAGCTTAAATCTTTTTACGTAAGGTAACTTAACCTTATTAAATAAATTAAATTATTTTTTCTAAAGGAAACATTTCTTAAACAATAAAAATTAGCTTTAAAAATATATTATAAAAATAAGAAAAGATATTCCTTAACTATTATTTAATTAAAAAATATATTTATATTTATATAAGTACATATATTAAAGAAAGTAATATTTTTAAGCTAAAATTTAAAAAAAGGAATATTAAAAAAATAAATATGCTTTTTCCTAATAATTAAAGCTATTATAATAACTATTTAAATATTTTAAATAGCTAAGGTAAAATGGTTACTTATTATATAAATATAATATATTATAAATCTTATAATAAGGTATTAATAATATATAATATATATTATTATTATTAAGGAAATAATATAAAATATTTTAAAGATGATATTTTTTATACTTTTAAGTTAATTAAAAAGCGAAAATTTAATAAAAATAAAATAAGATAATTAATTAAAAATATAATAATATAAAAGGAAAAAAAAAGAAATAATGGTTTTATTATTAAAGATAATAGCTTTTATTAATATATTTAAAAAGAAAATAAAATATATTATTTAATTAGCAATTTTATAAGCTATAAAAAAATAATTAGAAAAATATAATAAATATTAACTTACTAATAATATACTTATATATAATATTATATATATTTATAATATATATTATATATGATATTAATTATTTAATATATAATAAATATATATAATATACTTACATTTATTTTTTTATATATTTTATATTATTATATTTAAAAAGCAATAGGAAATTACTACCAATTACATACTACTATGAGTTTTTCTTAAAAAGCTATATATAATTACTAATAACTTTAAAAATACATTATATATATATTTAAATCTTATATTTTTTGGAAAAACTAATTAAAGTAATTTTAATAATATAAATTTTATTTTAATATATCTTTTATTAAGTATTAAAATTAGCTAAGAAAGTAAGTAATAATTAAAAAGCCTTATTATATTATATAAAGTCCTTTAACTTAAATTACACATATATTATCATTTTTAAATATTAAGATTAATATTATATTTTTTTCATATATATATTTATTTATTAATTTTAAATTTATAAAGTAAATTCCTTTTATATTAAAGGATAAATTAACCTAATTAAACCATATTATATCTAATTACTATTATTTATATAAGTTATTTATAAATGTTAAATAAATGAATATATTAACTATATAAGCTTAACCTATTATTATTTTTAATAATTATATAAAAGGTTAATAATAGCCTTTTATATTAAAGATAAGATTCGAAATATATTTAAAAAATATCTTATATAAAGTTTTAAAAAAGCCTTACTTTTTATTTAAATTACTATTTTAACCAATGGTTTTATTAATAAAAGATAATATTTTTAGTAAAGTATTCTTGCTTTTATAGGTAAATTTTTACGTGATATTAGTAAGGGAAAATGTCTTTTATAAAATATTATTATAACTAACATTATTATAGCTAAGAGTTTATAAATTAAATATAAAAACATATTTAATATACAAACCTTACTTTTTATTACTATTATAAAATATTTAAAACTTTTTATTAAATAGATTTAAACCTTTTAAATGATAACCATTAAATAATTATAAAAACTTAAATAATTTTAAGGATTTAAATTATTTTAATATATGATTAAACTTATAATTATTAAACTTAATATTATTAAAGTTATTAGTTAAAATTATTTTATTATTATATATAAAGTAAACTATAATGTTATCATGGATATTTAAACTTAGCACTTTAAAATCCTTTTTTTTAATTTTATTATAAAAATGTTTTTTTCCTTTTTATTTAATTTACCTATAATTATTAATCGCTTTAAATAATAATTATGGTAAGTTTCCCATTACTATCCATTTATTAACCCTTATTTGTTTTCCATTAATAACCTTTAAAATATTTATAAAATATTTAATATCCTTATTGATTTTATTAATAAAAATTTAAATAATTAAGTTTATAAATAATACCTAAATAAAATAGGTAAAGAAAAATTCTTAAAGGCTTTAAAGTATATATAAGTAATATATATTATAATATAATTTAATGATTTTTATATCGAAATTTTTTAATTTTAATAAAGGAATTAATATATAATTAACTAAATGAAATTTATTATTTTTTTTATTAAGCTTTAATAAAAAGATAAGGGTATTATTATTAAAAAGTTTATAAATATTAGATTAAAAATAAACCTTATTATTAATTAAATTATAAATAGCGATGTTTTTTTTATCTTTAATAAATTTATATATATTGTTAAGTTTAAACTATTACTAAGCTATTTTAAGTATTATATAAACTTCCTTAAGTATATTTAAATTTTTAATAATATAATAAGACACTTATTATATATTATACGTAAAAGATTTCGTAGTAAAGAAATAAAAAAGATAGTAAGATATTATATCTTATTAAGGCTTAGGTAAAGTTTTTAGAAAAACTTAATAATTAAAATAAGATATAATAAAATATGATATATTTAAATAAAATTAATATTAAGATTAAAAAAAGATTAAAATTTTAATTTTAAAAATATTTAGGATGATAAAAAAAATATTATCTAATAAAAATAAGGTAATTTCTAATAGGTTTAAAATATAAATAAAATACTTTGAAAAACTTAAAAAAAAATGAATATTTTAGTTTATTTATATTTAACCTTTTATTATTAATTTAAATATTCCTAGTTATAATATAATAAGTATAATATAAAATATTATAATATAATTTACCCCTATTAGTTACTTAAAAAAAAGGAATAGGGTTTTTTTTAAATAACTTAAGTAATAAATATTAATTAATTATTTTAATTATTCGCATATATTACTAGTAAAAAATTGGGTAAATTTTAATAAAGATTATAACTTTATTTTAAATATCTTTAAATATAAAATTAAACATAATATTAAATAAGAAATAATTAAATTAATTATAAAAATAAAAAAATTATTTATAATAAATAAGATTTTAAATTTAAAATATAATAATATATTATTAAATATTTTATATTAATTTTATATATTATTTAAAAAATAATATACTTATATATTAAAATATATATAATCCTAAGTATAAGCTATAAGAATCTTATATATTTTTTATTAAAAATCTAGAATTAATTTTCAAATAATATTTATATAAATATTTATATAAAGTTAAAAAGGAATAAACCAAATTAAAAAAAAAAGTCCATTTATAATATTAATAATTTTATTTTATTTTATTATATTTATATAATCTTATAAAAGAAAATCTTTATTAAATATTTTATCCCTTAAAAAGTTATTTTTAAATATTTTATTCTTTTTTTTATCTTTTTAATCACTTATTAAATTATATATATTTTTTAAAATATATATCTTTTTTCTTTATTAAGTTTTTTAGTTTTAATTATTATTAATATAATATATATAATATTTTAATATATTATAACTTTAATTATTAATCCTTTATAATTTTTATTTAATATAATATTTTTAAATAATATTAAAAACCTTAATAAAAATTAAGGATTAATAACTATATCATTTTTTTCAAATTTAGATAGTAAAAATGAATATAATTTTAATTTTTTAAATATTTATTATCCTAATTTTAAAGAATATAACCTTTTATTAAGATTTATACTTATAAGTAATAATGGTATTTTTTATAATCTAATTTATTATATATATTATATTATAATTAAAAATTGTTGGGATAATAGCTAAGTTAAAATATTATAAAATAATAATCCTTTTTAACCTAAAGTATTATAAAATAATAATCTTTTTTAACTTAGATTATTTTAGTATAAATTATTTTATATTTAAGAAAATAGTTTTTTAAATATATTTTATATTTAAAAGAATAATTTTCTAAGTATATTTTATAATTAAAAAAATAGTTTTTTAAGTATGTTTTATGGTTAATAAAATAATCCTTTAAGCATTATAATAACTTAAACGCGTTTATTCTTATTTAAATCTAAAAATTTAAGTAAAGAAATAAATATTATTAACAAATTAAAAAATAATATTATAAAAGGAAATATTTTAATAATATTTTTTTATATATTTAAGCTTTATAAAGATATTTATTATAAATTATTATATTTTATTATTTTATATTTTCTTTTTTCTAATAATATTTATTATTAATAATTTATAAAAAATATAAATATGTTATTACTTTAAACTTTAAGAATTGATATTATCTTTATAATTAATTATTAAAGCTATAGGCAAATTTTCTTAAAGATTAATTATATAAGCTTAAAGATAAAGGTATATATTATTTAAATAAATTTTAAAACTAAGTAAAAATAGCTTATATAATTCCTAATATATATTAAATATAATTTAATAAAAACTAAATAATAATATATTATAAAAATATTAAACTTAAAGTTAATTTAGTAAAAAATATATAAAGATTATATAAAAATATTTATAAAACTTTTAATTAAAGTATATTTATTTTATTTTTAAAGCCTAATAGGAATAGGGTAATTAAGGTATTTATATATGTGTAAATATTTATATATAAGTAAATATATGGATTTTTATAGGAATTAATATTATTATATTATAATTTTTAATGGGATAAAGCTAATTAAATTCCTTGTAAATATTTCTTTATTTAATTTATATAGTTTATATTTTATACTATATATATATTTATAATGAAAAGATTAAGTAATAAGAAAAGTAATTGTATTTTATATCTTAATAATAAAGATAAAATAAATGTTAGTTTATAAAAATTAGGTAAAATTAAATTTCCTAACTTATGTTTAAATTATAATAATATATTTAGGGTAAATGGTAATGGTAATAAAAATAATAATAAATGTTATAAAGATAATAATAATAATGCCTTATATTTTTAAAGTTAAGATAAAGGAATAAATAATAATTAATATAATAGTAATGGCAAAAATTAATTAATAATTAATTATTTTTAAAATTATTATAATATATATTTAACTTTTAATGATAAAAAATGAATAGTTATTAAAGCAAATTATCTATTAATAGGTTAAAAAGAAAATTATAAAAAGTTTTTAAAAATCTTAATAGATTAAATTTTAAAATAGTTAAGAAGTTATATAATCATTTATTAAAGTGCTTTTAATACTTAAATGATTTAAAAATTATTTATAAGTTAATAAATATATTGTTTATCTGTTTTAATAGCTTAGTTAAATGAGATATAATAAAATTAATCATTTCTTTTAATAGTAATAAAAATAACTAGATAAGTTAAAATAATAAAAATATTTAAATTAATAAAAATAATATAATTATTAAGAATAATTATAACAATTAAGGCAAAGCTTTTTAAAATGATAAGGTTATATTTATAATCATGCTTAAAGCATTTTAAAATAATAAGGTTATATTTATAACCATGCCTAGTAATTTTAAAAGTATTATAAACATCTTATATTTTATTTATTAAATCTTTATTTTCTTATTAATATAAAGCTTTTTTTATAACTTATATATTAAGGTTTATAACGTTTAACTTATTAAAAAGTAATATTAAATAAGTTATATAATATTAAAAAGTTTATTAAGTTATAAGTAAAATTTAAAAAGTAAGGCTTTAGTTTTATACCTAAATAATTTTATAAATATTGGTTATAATATTATATAATTTAAATAAGAAGATAAATAATTTAAATATATATTATTTAACCTAGGTTATACCTTAATATAATAATTATAGCTAAAGTTATTTAAGGTTAAAGTTAAAAAGTTTTAAGGAAAAGTTATATAATATTTACTTAATATTTTTACAAGGCTTAAAATTATTAAAAAAGATATTATATAAAAGTCCTAAAAGTTTTAAAAGTTTTATTATAAAAAGGTAATTAAGAAATGTATCATGTAAGCTTTTTTTAAATGCTTTTTTACTTTAACCTTAAATAGCTTTAAATATAAATATTACATTATAATATAATTTAAATTAAAATATATATAATTAAGTTATTTATTTTCTTATTTAAATTATATAATATTATAACTAATATTTATAAAGTTATTTAAATATAAAGTTAAATAACATTTTAATAATAGGTTATTTTAAAAGATAATAAGCATATAATATAGCAGGTATTTTTAAATATAAAAAGCTTAATTATAATATAAATAATAACTATAATAATAGTGATTTAATATTATTAAAAAGGAAAAAGTAGGTTTGGCTTAACCTTAAAAGTGAAAATAATAATAATAAGTTTATAAATAAACCTAATTCTAATATAAATAATAAGTACTTTTATAAAAGTAAAGATATTATTATAAGTAAAAAATAAGAAAAGATTAATATAACTTTAAAAGAAAATTATAATTTTAATTATGATTTAAATAATAAGGAATTTTATAAGCATATAAAAGCATTATTTTTACTAAGGTATGGCGAAATGTTAATATTATTTATATCATTAATTTTATAATAATTTCATTTACCTATTAATGCTTTAAAGATTTGGTATTTTAAATAAATTATTAAGATATAAAAATATAAGGGAATTTAAGGTAAATAAGAAATGAAAATAAATGGTTATATTAAATTAAAAATATATATTTAGGTTAAATAACTTATTTTAATATATATATTTTCTTTTAAAGTTAATTTAAAAGGATATTATATTTAAATATTATAATAAGTTTATGATTTTAATAAGTAAGTAATAATTAATTTAAAGTTTTATTTAATATAAGATTTTTTAAGTTTCCTTTAAATTATTAAGTTATAATGATTTTAAAATAAATAATTTAAAATAATTTTTATATTAGGTTTATTATAAAGATTAAAAGTCATTTTATTATAAAGACAATTATATTTAAGATTATTAATTACCCCCTTATTTTATATATTAGTTAGGTATATCATTATAACCTTATAGCGGGTATGGTTAATAAGTAGGTTTTTATTAATATTTAAAGGTTGTTTAATGGTATATATTAACGAATATGTTATCTTATATATGTTAATAGCTTTAATATTATATAACTATTTATTTATAACCTTAAAAGGAATAAATTAAATAGGTATAATGTTTTAAATAATGCTTATAAGCTTTATTATAAATTTCCTATAATTATTAATTATGCCTTTTAACTAATTATATATAAATATATGGTTTAATATAAAGAATAAATTTTTAAAGGAAAGATTTTAATGGCTAATACCTATCTTATATAAATGAGCTAACCTATTTTATAAGTTATAATAGATTTAAAAATATAATTTACACTTAGTAAAATTGTTTTAAAACTTTTATTATTTTATAAATTAATATAAATGATAAAAATTATTAAGATATTTTAATATAATAATATAATATATATCTTCCTTATTTTATAAGTAATAAGTAAATAATATATTATAAATATATTATAATATAATATTTAATAAAAAATTAAAATAATATAATAAAAGGTTAATTTATATCTTTTAATTTATTAACTGCGTAACTTAATTCCCTTTAATAATCTTAGGAATAGTTATTATTTTAATAAAATATTTCCTATTAATAAATAATTCTATTGTTAAATAAAAAGTGTAAGTTAAATCCTTATTAAAATCGATATGTTAAATGATAAAATTATATAATTAGGTATTATAAAGGCTAAGGAAATCTTTTATTTAAAAATCTAGTAAATAAAAAGGAAAACCTTTAAAGTTAAAAAATACACTACATTTTTTAATAAAATCTTTAAAGGAAAATTAAAAATTTATTATTAGAAAACTTAACTTAAATTATATCTAATTATATATATAAAATAACGCTTATAATAATGATATTTTATTTAACTTTAAAGTTATATTATTATTATTTATTAAGGTATTATAAAACATTAAAGGGTAATATAAAAAAGTAACCTTTAATATTAAAAGGTTAAAATCCTTGTTAAACCTTAGCTTTATAATAACTTTAAGTAATAAATTATTATAAGGGTTAATTAAAATAAGATTAATATTATCCTATAATAAAGTTATTTTTAACTTAATTTTCTATTAATTATAAACCTTAGTATTATAAGAAAAGTTAAATTTAAAAGAAATTTCCTAAAATGATATATTTAATATATTTAATATGTTTAATTAACCTATAAATAAAAGATAATAATTAATAATAAACAACTAAGATAAGGTTAAGGTAATATAAATAAACTTAATAATATTTTTAATATAAGGATTAAATCTTTTTATTTTAGCAAATAACTTTACTTAATACTTTATTAAATTTATTATAATAGATATAATATTTACTTTTAAAGGATTGATAAAATTATAAATAATATTTTAACAAGGGTATTTTATTTAACTTAAAGGTTAAATATAAAATAATAAAGAAATTATATATATTTTTTAAATATATTTATAAGATAATAAAAAGGTAGATTTACTTAATATATATTTAACTATTAATATTAGGTTAAAATTATTTTAGCTTTAAAATTACCATACTTACCTACTAATTTAAATACTTAAGTAAATATTTTTAAATTATATATAATTTATAATATTATTATCCTTTTAATTATTTATAATATCTACTAAACATTTTATAAATATTACATAATATTACATATATAAAAAGCCTACCTTTATTTTAACTATTAAAACTAACTATTAATAAAACAATTATGGTATTATAATTAATAAATATTTAATTAAACTATTCCTATACTTATAAGTTAAATTTATTATATTATAAAATTATATTAAAAATTATTTTCATTTTATAAGCGATAATTTAATTAATGGATTAGGCTTAAATGATTTATATTTTAAAACTTTTAAATAATATTAATTATTAACCTTATCATTAAACTTTATAAAATATTAATTAATTTTTTTATAATTATTTAAATATATATTAAATTACATATTTTTTTTAACTATTTTATATTATATAATTAATAATTATGGTAATATTAAAATATTATATAACTTTTATATTACTTTTTATTAATTAAAAATATAAGCTATTT
Organism: Hypoxylon sp. CO27-5; assembly: GCA_002120305.1. Taxonomy (NCBI): domain Eukaryota; kingdom Fungi; phylum Ascomycota; class Sordariomycetes; order Xylariales; family Hypoxylaceae; genus Hypoxylon; species Hypoxylon sp. CO27-5. The sequence goes on along the minus strand of KZ112695.1, from coordinate 25,610 downwards.
TTTTAACATTTTAATATATATTATTTAAGCTATTTTAGTTTTAAATTATTATTAAATTTTTATACTTTTAATAATAATAATATAAATTATATTATAATATATTATACTTATTATATTATAATATATTATACTTATTATATTATAATTAAGAATGTATAAGTTAAAAATAAAGAAAAGAAATTAGCTTAAAAAGAAATAAATGCTTTTTTATTAAAATTACCTTAAATAATACTTATTATAATCTTTAAAGATAATATTTTATAAGTAAAGTGATATTTTTTTTATATTCTTAATTATTAAAATAATAAATATTTATATTAAATTACTTTATTAATTTTTATATTACTAATTATTTTATATATAAGATTATATTTTATTATTTTAAATTTTAATTAATAAATATTTTTAATAATAATGCCATTACTTTAGTAGTTTTTATTATAATATAACAAAAATAATAATAATAATAATAATAAAAATAAAGATAATGACAAAATTAATAATATAAATATAAATAAAAATATAAATAAAAATAATACTTAAATTAAGGGAAAGGGTTAAGAAGAAAATGTAGCTAAGAATAATATTAAAAATAAAGATAAAAAGATTAAAATTAATAATTAATATAAATTTAAAAATCTTTTAAACGGTGATTTAAATGGTAACTTAAGTGGCCTTTTTATTTAAAATAAATCTTTTATTATTATAATATTTAATAAACCTTATTATATTATTAGGATTTATATTAGGATTAATTTTACCTATATTATCCTTATAATATATAAGAAATGGTTTATAACTAATTATATATATAAATATATTTTAACTGATATGGTATATAATAATCCTTTAAATAATACCTTTAACTTAATATCTTTTAATATAAAGTTTTATTATTTCTTTAATTATAATAATATAATTATAATTTTAAAGCCTAATGTTTTTATATGTTATAAAACTTATAAATTTTATTTAATACTTATTTATATATTTTAATTATTTGGCAAATTAATAAATACAAATCTTAAAATAATTATTTCCTATTATAATCTTTTATATTTTTTTATACTAAAGATTTTTATTTAATATTTATTTATTCATTTTACTTAGTTTTTTTTTAACAATATTATTATATTAATATTTAATAATAAAAATATAAATGACATTAGCTTTTAGCTTTAACTTATTTAAGATAATTCTAATAATAATTTTAAAAATATTAAAAGATTTTATAAAAAAACATTTCCTAAACTATAATTTAAGATTTATAATAAATTTAATAATAAAAATATTATAATTAACATATTATTAAAAAAGAATAATTATAACGCTTTATTTATAAATATTTTTAAACTTGCCTTTTATAATGTATTTTTTAAAAATATATATAACTACCATAGTTTTAATATTAACCTTAATAAGTTATTAATTAATAAGCCAAAATAATAAATTTAATTTCCTAATCATAATAAAAGCAATAATTATTACAAATTTATATCATTATAATTTAAAAGGTATATTAATATAAATAGTAAATTAATAATAAATTTATTTTTTATATCCTTATCGCTTAAAAATATAAAAAATTAAAAAAGATATAAAAATAAAAATAAGTATAAAGTTTAAAAAATAAGGATTATAAATATAAATAATAAAGATAATATAGCCACTTATATTTAAGATAAAAATAATCTTTAAAAATAAAGTTAAATATAATAAAGCTAAATAATAAGATTAATAAAAATAAGTTTATAAAATATATTTTAATTATATAATATTTTATTTTTATTTAATTTTATTTTTAAAAAAGGCCATATATAATCGTAAATAATTTTAATAATATTTAATATATAAGCTAAAAAAATATCCCTATTTGGTTAAAATATAATTTAAAAAAAGCTTTAAATTTACTATTATACCTAAAGATATTATATAATATACACTATTTTAACTTTAAAGTAAAGCTATTATAATAGCTATTATAATTTAATTAGTTTAATTCGATTAATTTAATTTAATTAATATAATTTAATTAATTTAATTTAATTAGTTTAATTTAATTAATTTAATTTAATTAGTTAAATTTAATCATTTTATACATATATATGTATATATGTATGTATATAATAGTTAAGTTAAAAGCCTTATATTAATATAAAGCTTTAATTATTATATACATTTTAACTAAATTTCCATATTTAAAAAGAGATATATTAAAATAGTTTTTATATTATTAAAATTACTTTAATTAATTTTTTTAAAAAATATAAATATTAATAAAATATATTATATATTATTAAAATTATTTATATTTATTTATAATAATAATAGATTTATATATAATTAATAATAATTATTTATTACCTTTTAAATTTAATAATATAAAATATTATTAAAATATATTAGGTTATTATGAAAATGTTATTATAAAAGTAAGTTATTATTATTATAATATTAAAGATAAATATAATATTAAATATTATTATAAACTATTAAATATTTTTATTTATTTTTATAAATATTTATTATAATATAAACATTTACTTTAATTATTATTCAAATAATTATATTATAATATATTAATGTTTTTTAAACATTATAAATATTAACTTTTAATATCTAAGCCTTTTAAGGCTAATAATTATAACTTATTAAGTGGAATTAATAAAAGTGGTTATGGTTAAACATAAAAACACTTTAACATTTTACCTTTTATTATTTATATTACCATTAAGCTTATCATTAACCTTTATTATTAACCTTATTAAAATTAATTTAAGGATTATTCCTAAGTTATTAAAAATCTTTAAAATGCCTAAACCTTTTTCTTTTACTTATAAAATAATTTAAACTTAAAATAATGGAATTAAAATTATTAAAATAATTTAAAAAGATAAAAATCATAGTAATTAATATATGACTTAAAATTTAAATATCGAATATTCATTTTAGGAAAATTTTTTGTAATTTAATACTTCACCTTAAGTAAAAGATACTTTACTTATATCATTTTCCCTAAAACTTTATAAACAATTACTTATTATTTATTAAATAATACCATTACCATTTAAAATATATCATTATTAATAATTATAATACTTTATTAAATATACATATATTAAACATATAAATATCACCTTTATTAACTTTATTTTTAAATATAAGTCTTTTTTTAATAAAGACTAACCCTTTTAATTTTTAAACAAACTTATTAATAAAAGGATAAAAAGATTAAAAACTAAATTATTAAAAATATAATAATAAAAGATAAGCCTTATTATATAAAATCAACCACTTATCTTAAATTATTATTTAAAAATATTATTAAACTTAATCACTACTTATTTAAATACTTATTATTAAAACTATAAGAAATAATATAAGCTATATAATATATTAAAAATAATATAATTATTTTATTAATTTATATCCTAAATTAAGATTAGCTTATAAGGTTTTAAAGATTTTATTTAAAAAGGTATATAATAATTATTTATTAATTTCCTTTTCTATTTAATATTTCTCCTTATTATTAAAAATATTACTTATATTATTAAATAATTTAATTATTTAAATTTATAACTTATTTAAACATTATTTATTAATAATGAAAGAAAAATAAATTAATTTATTCCCTACTTCGTATAAATCTTTAAAGCTTAACCTTATTATATATAAAATAATTATCTATTAACTTTTTAATATTAAACTATATTTTATTATTATAATCTTTTTATATATTTTTATTAAATATAAAAAAGGGAAAGCATATTTATTAAATAAAATAAAAAAAAATTAACTTATATAATTTAAGTTTATTTTAATATTATAGCTTAATATTAAAATACTTATTTAAAAACTACTTACTTAAATAACACTTACTTAAAAACTACTTATTTAAAAACCACTTACTTAAAAACCATTTACTTAAAAACCACTTATTTAAAAACTACTTATTTAAAACTCCTTTATAAAAAAATTTATAAATATTACCATACCTAAGTATTAAAATTTAAATAAAGTTTAATAATAATTAATAAAATAATAAATAAGGGAGCTTAATAGTTTCCATAATAGCCATTATATTAATAGCTAAGGCAATATTATTATATATAATATCACCTTTTAATTACTTATAAAAATATACCTAATTAATATTACCTTAAATATTAAAGATTTTTACTTAAAAAAATAAAGCTTAATAAAACCTAAGTATTTAATAAGAAATATATATAAAATATTTAAAATAATATATTTATAACTTCCCTTTTTAATATTAAAAAATAAAGCTTATAAGCTTAAATTAATCTTAAATATTATTAAAAGGAATAATTAAGATAACATATATTTATATAAAGCTAAATAAAACGCGTAATATTTTTTACTAATTAAAAAGGTAATTTAATAATATATAATTATAAATTATCTTAATATATATTTAATATTTAATTAATAAAGTATTACCACTTATAAAAATTATTAAATAAATATGCCTTAATTTAAAGCTATAAAAGATAATATATTTTATAACAATATTACCAATTTAATAAATAATTAAATTAATAATATTACTTTTTTAATAATAAATATAATTTCCTATTAATAAGCCACCATTTATTAAATAATAGCTTTTAAATATAATATCTTTTATTCCCTTATAATACTTTTTACCTTTTTTATAGTTAATAATATTATAGTTTTATACCTAAGATAGCTAAATATTTAAGGCATTAAAGGATAAAAATATAAATTAAGTAAAATCAAATATTCTTATAAATTTAACTACTTAAATAACTTATTAAAGATATTATTAATTATAAAGATAAATCTTATAAATATAGTATATTTCTTATTTTAGCTTTTATATAAAAGATTTAAACTTAAAATAAAAAAGATTTAAAATTGTAATAATATTAATACTTATATTATTAAATAAATAAAATATAAAATAATTATTAATAGATTATTTAGGAACGGAATAAAATCCCTACCTTTTACCCTTTTCTTTTTTATTTTTCACTTTCTTTTATAAATTTATATATAAATACTTAAGTTATATATATATATTTTTAATAAATAAGTAAAATTTTAATATAACTATTACAATTATTAACTTTATTTAAGATTTATAATTATTTAACTTATAAAGCTAATTTCTTAATTAAATCTTATATTTATAAATATATAATTATTACTTTTAAATATATTAATACTTAAAACTAAAACATTACTTATATAAGCTTATTATTTTATCGCATTTTAAAATAAGTTTAATTAATTTTATTTTAACATTATATAAGCAAACACCTATTTTTATTATAATTATATCATATTAAATTATATTTTCATATTAATTTTTATTAAGTTTATATATATTAATAAATTATCTTAAAACACTTATATAATAAAATTAAATATTTTATATAAATATAAATATTAAAGAAATTTCATTTAAGATTAATCTAACTTTTATTAAATAGTTATAAAGCTAAATATTTAATTCATTTAAATTAATAATTATAATATACTATTAAATATTTTTATCTTTACCCCTTTCTTTTATTTTTATTCTTATTTTTATTCTTCTTAATTAATAATAAGCATTTAATTATATTTTCTTTAAAAATTTTAAGCTTATTAAATTATATATTATTAAATTTTCCTTATTATATAAATTCTACTATATTCATTTTAAAAATATACTTAAGAAAATTAAATTAATATAGGATTAATTTAATATAAAAGACTTACTTTTAAAAGTAAAAAATAGATATTTTTAAATAGTAAAATAAGCTTATAAGTTTAATAAAATTTAATTTAATAACTCCTAACATTTCTAATAAAAAGTTAAGCTTTAATTAAAGTTAAATAAAGGTTTTTAATTAAGATTTAAATAAAAAGGAATATTTTCTAATTTCTTTTACACCTTTAACTTATAAATCTTTTACTAGCAATAATAATAATTAACTAAAAGTAATATATAATATTAATCTAATTAATTATATGGTTTAGGTTTTAATAAAAATAAAAAAGATATTTATAAATAAAACCATTACTTTTATAATTAAAAATCTAAATATATAATTACCTTATTTAACCCTAATTATTTTCATTAAATAATTAATAATATTTATAGCTTAAGCTTAAATGAACTATTTCTTTTAATAATATTAGCTTTTAAAGCCATTATTATTAAAAGCTTTAATTAATATAATATTAATCACTTATTATAAATTATAAAGATAAGTTTTTATATTTCCTTTAATATATCACTCTTTTTAATATATTATTCCTTTTAATACATTATTCTTTTTAATATATCATTCCTTTTAATATATCGCTCCTTTTAATACATCGCTTTTTTTAATATCACTCCTTTTAATATTTTTCCTTTTAATATATTTTTCCTTTTAATCTTTTTTTCTTTTAAATATTAATATTATTTTTAATAAACTTAACTATTTATATAATAATAATTAAAATTATTTTACCTTTAAAATATGCCTATTTTAATTATAAGACAAAATAAAGCCTTTTTTAACATTACATTATTTTACCTAATTATTTTAATAATACTTATATTAAATATTATTATAATAATAATAATAATAAATACTTACACCAATTTAATATATATTTATTTATATTAATTAAATATGATTATTATTTTAATTATATATAATAAATATAAGTAAATATACTAAGATAATAAATATATTTATAACTATCCCCATTTATTCCTTAAAGTATATTAAGGCTAAATTATTATAACTAGCTTTAAATACTACTTTTAAAGTAATTAAAAACTTAAAGACTTAATTATTTAATATAATAAATTATATTAAAAAACTTAAACATTAAAAACTAATTATAAGTTTTTAAAAACTAATAATATAATATTTTACTTTAAAAAGTTAAAAGAAAAATTCCTTAAAATTACTTTATTAAAATTATTAAAATATATTCATATTATTAAACTTAAAAAGTAATAAATTATTACTATTAATTACATATAAATCCTTAATTATTATAATAAAATACAAATAACTTTAATAATAATAAATATATTTAATTAAAATATACATCCTTTAAAAGAATTAATTAAAATGAATTTAATAATATAAAGCTTATACTAATATACTATCTTTTTATAATAATAAAACCTATTATAATAAAGTTATAAATAAAACCTATGATAAGATAAGGATATTCTTTTTTAATTAGTTAATTTTAAAAAGCTATAAGGAAGGTAACCTAAGTAATTACTTAATTAATAAAAAAAAAAAAAAAAAAGTAACTTAAAACTATAACTACTTTTATTAAATAATATAAAATATATAAGATATATTATTATAAAAAGGATTAAGAAAAATTTAAAATTAAGAAATTAAATATTATATTTAAATATATATATTCCCATTTTATAATTATAATAACATAAGCAATATTAACTAAAACATAAGTTTAAAAAGATTAATAAAATAAATCTTATAACTTAAACATTAACTTATTCTATTTTCAATTCTTTTTCTTATATAAATATAACTTTATATATTTCCTATTAAAACTTTTACCTAATATATTTATATTATTTACATTTTTAAGTTATATAACTTAAAAAAGACTTAAAAAATTTAATCTAATAAATTTAATAATTTCGATAAGCCTAATAAACCTAATAAGCTTAATAAGCTTAATAACTTTAATAAATATAACTTTAATAATTTTAATAAATTTAATAAGCTTAATAAATTTAATAACTTTAAAATTTAAAAAAATTTCATAAATAATACTTTTATTAACCTAACTAGTTTAAATATCTTAGATTTTTTAAAACCCCCAAAATTCCTAAGTACCTCAAATTTTTTAAAATCCCTAATATTTTTAAGCTTTCCCATTTTATATATAACCTAACCTATTATATATATAACCCAATTTTAGTTTATTATATATATAACCTAGTTTAAACTAACCTTATATTTAAACTAATCCTAATTAACCATATATATAAGTTAATTTTAATTAATCTAATATACCATTAAATTAACTTTAAAATGATATAATTAAAACCTATTCATAAAAGCTATTTATTCCCTTTTAAAAAAATAATACTTAAAATTACTTATTAACTTTTTTTAATCTTTTTAAATATTAAAATAATAATAATATAAAAATATATCACTACTACTTACAATTATATAAATATTTAAATATAATTTTTTTATAAATATTATATAAACCAAATTAAACTTAATATTTCCTAAATTATATAAAAATAATATCTTCTTTTATAAATAAGATATTTTTTACCTTTAACAAAATTAAAAGTTACATAAAATATTCTTATATAACTTATAATACTACCTATTTATTATTAAATAAATAGGTTATTATTAATAAATATTAAATTTTATTATTTTCTTTTAAAAATTTAGCTTATATAATAATTTTCTTCTTTTCTTTTTAAAAGAATGGGAATATAAAAAAGACATTATAAAACATTTTTATAAATTATTAAATAAGGGAAAATTAAAATTTATAAAATATTTCCTTATAAATATAACCTATAAATCCCATAAAAATCAACTCATTATAATTAAACTTTTAAATTAAAATAAGGCTTTTTAGTAAATATTAGGATATAACTTAATTAAACTATTATAAAGGAGTTATTATAAAATATAAATATAATAGAAAAATATAAATCATATATATTTAAATAAGAATTTTATTATAACATTATTACTTATATTAAATAGGTTAAATTAAATAAAATGATTAAGTAAAATTAAATAAGTTTTTCAAATTATTTATTATATAATACAAATTATTTTTTAAAATCTTTACCAATTTAATTAAACTAATTAAAGATATAAAATTAGGAATAAGCTTTTATTTAATATTAAATTAACCTTAATAAAGCGATTAACATATTTATATAATTGGGTAAAATAAAAACCATAAACTTAAAAGCTAATTTCACTAAGGCATATAAAATCCTAAGAAATTAAAATAATGTAATTATTCTAGCTTTTTTTTAATTACCCTAGCTTTTAACAAATTAAAGGCTAATTTTAAATTAATAAACATATTTATAAGATTTTTATATATATTATAATATTTAGTTCCTTACGTTATAAGTCCTTAAGGATTTATTAGTTTTTTAAATTAATTTATAATATAAATTATTTAATATAAAGGTTAAAAATATTTATTAATTTTATATTAATTTTTTTTATAAATCTAACTTTAAAATTTACCTTATTTATTTTATAAAAATATTAATAAGCTATATCTTTTAAATTTTAACTTAAAAATTAAACAATATTGTAATATAAATTTTTTTTTAAAATAAAGTTAGGTATATTTAAGTTTAATTATATTAATTAAATTAATAAATATATTAGCATATTAATTCCCCTAAAAAATCCTATTAAAAAGGAAAAAGTTTTATTTAAATATATATATATTAATATAAATAAATATTAATATTAATATAAATATAATTAAAAATATATTTAAGCTTTATTAAATATGATTTTTTAATTAAATTAAATCTGTTATTTTAAATAATATTTTAAGATTATAATTAAAAAGGTTAAGTTATATATACATAATATAAGCACCTTTAAAATGGCTTATGTTTTACTAAAAATAAAAAAACCTTATAAGTAATTTTATAATAAAATACCTTATTATAATATTATATATTTAATGCTAATGAAAAGAAAAATAACTTATTTATCTTTTAAATCTTATAAGTTTTAATGGTTAAAGATATATAAGAAATATTTATAATTAATTAATTTTAATAAATATGTAAAATAATTTTTATTATTATTATTAAAGCTATTTAATAATTTAAATATTAATAACTATTTATTATTAAATTAAAATATACTTACTTTAAATATTATTTACATTTATTTTAAACTAAGGTTTATATTTATTTTCATTTAACCTTATATCCTTTTAAATGACATTTAACTTATTTATATCCTATTATATTTAATTAAAACTATACCAAAGCTAATTAAACTTTTTATAATATTATTTAATTCCACTATAAAATATTTTATTTAATAATAATTTTAAACCTTTTCCTTTAACCTTATATTACCTTAAATAATTACTTAAGCTAACATAATTATTTTTATATAACTTAAGGTTATTATAGCTAATAAACTATAATAAATATTACATAAACTATTTATTATATATTTAACATATATTTAGCATTAAAAAGCTATTAAGGTTATACTTAATTAAAAACTTTTTAAGCTTATATATTAATTACATTAATTTAACATTTAACCTATTATAAATATTTATAATATAATTTTAAATACTAATATTACCTATATTTAATTATATATAATAAATATAATTTATTATAACATAATTCCTACCTAATTAAAACTTAATTTAATAATTATTTTATTATTTTATAAACTAAATATATTTTTCCTTAATAATGCTATTATATATAATATAAAACACTACTTAATCCACAATTTTATCTTTATTAAAAAAGCCTTATTTAATTAAAATTTTAAAATAACTTTATATTAATTATTAGTTTAAATTTAAATTACTATAACTTATATACCTTTAAATAAGTTTAAATAATATATAATTTAACACTTTATTATACTTTTTAATAATTATACCTACTATTACTTAATCTTTTTATTTTCCTTATTAATCCCTTATTTATAAAACTTTATAATATAATTACCTTAACATCATTTAATTATTATATCATTTAAATTAATTATAACCACCTTTAACTTATTAAAATTAACTAAGTGAAATTATACCTAAGTTATAAAAGATATTTTAATTTTATAATTTATTTAAATTTAAAATAATTAAAAGTTTAATTTAGTAATAATAAAAAAATATTAATTTAATATATTAATAAATAAAAAATTAAATTAACTAATATTAATTTATAATATTTTACAAAAATATATATTAATACTAATATAAATTTTAAAATTAACAAAATAAAGCTTTTAATACCTATTTATAAACCATATAAAATTTAAACTAGGAATTAAAAAGATTATATCCTATAAGTTTTATTTAAATTATCTTTTTTTTTATACTATTATATAACTTATAGGTATTATTAATAATATTCCTTATAAGCTATATTTTTTATAATATTTAACTTTAAATATTTTTAAACTAATTTATAAATTTAATCTTAACTTAAGTTTTTAAAAAGGCCTATTATTTTATTATATTACTTAAAGAAATGGTATAATTAAATCTAAGTGTGTATTTTCTTAATTAAACTTATTATCTTTTTTATTATATTATTTTTAAAATAGATTTAAATAATAAAGGAGATGTTAACATTAAGTCCTTATATATTGTATAATTATTTAAAGATTTTTTTATTATAAATATTTTAATAATATATAAAATGTTATATATGTTTTATAAGCTTAATTAAATAATTAATTAGCTTATAATAGCCTATTTATTATTATTATAACTTATATTTAAAAAATTATTATAAAATATTAATTTTAAGTTGTTTCTTTTTTAAATATGTAATAATGTTAAAATATAATATCCCTATTTTAAAAAATTTAAGGATATTAGCCTTAATAACATTAATATTTTATTTTTTTTAATATAGCTTTTACTTTATCAAATGTTATTAAAATATTTATTAATTAGTATAAAAATTATATTTATTTTTAAGCTTTTAAATAATTTCCATTTACAAGATTTAATTATTTAAATACTATTATATAATTTAATTTTTAAAAGGCTTAAAATTAGCTTAAACTAATAACATATTAACTTAATTAATAATTTATAATTAATAAATAAAATTATTATTAAAAGATAAAGAAAAATCATTTAAAAGTTATATAAAAATAAGGATATAAGTTAATATTTTTAATATTAAATTATATATATTATAATTAAAAGCCTTTACCTTATATAAATAATTAATTTTTATATATTTTAAATTATTTTTAACTTAGCCTTTTTTTTATATGGCTAAGATATTATTATTAAAATCTGTAAATATTATAATTAAACTTTATAACATTAACCACTTACTTTAATACCTTAGCACCTTTAGCTTTTTTTAATATAAATGATTTATTAAACTATTTAACCTCTTTTTTAAAAAAGTTTTTCCAATAAAATCTTAAGATTTTACTTCCTTAAATAAGAAGATATTATTTATTTAAAATAAAGAAAAAGGAAATAACTTTAATTAAACATATAAGATTAACTAAAACTATACCTTATTTAATAATTTATTAATTTTAATTTTTAACTTAATTAAACTTAATAATATAATTTAAGATTTATAAGATTAAATAAAAATATTTATAATGGTTATTAAGGATATATTATCATTATTACTTTATAAATTTATTTACTTATTTAAACATATACCTTAAAAAATTAAAAACTTTTTTAAATTAAATTAAAGATTTTTCTATATATTTCTTAATTATAATAAAATAATTATAATCATTCCTAAATTTTATTTAAAATTTAAGTGGATTAAGTTTTTTTTTTTAAAGATTTAATTAACTATTTATTTTTTAAAAACTTAAATAAAGTAACCATTTCTAGTCTTTTAAAATGCCTTATTTAAAATCTTTAAAAGGGGCCTTAAGCTAAAAAAGAAATATATAAAATACTACTTTTATTTATTATTAAAAGGCAAATATGTCTTTTCTATTAAAAAAGCCATTAATTAAAGCTACCTCCTTTTAATAAAATATTTTAAAATTAATATTAAAAGCGAAGAAGTTTTAAAATATAACCATTATAATAGAAAGTTCGTCACTTAATGGGTTATTTAAATATTCCCATTTAAAGGATTTTAATATTTAAATGAAAAATCTAAACTTATAATAAAGGAGGTAAATTTATATATAATTAAAAGAGTTATTTAATATTATTAAAAAAACATTTACTTTAACATATATTAAAGCCTTTTAAATTAAAATAAAAAGGATAATATCATTAGTATATATTATAATTTCTTTAATTATAATTAAGGTAAAATCTACCATTATAATTAAAAGGAATAGGTAAATTTAACATAATGATTTGCTTTTCTCACAAATTTATTATAAAAATTCGCCACGTAATTTAACTAGTTTATATTATGTTTTAATGGTTATTCTAATAATAGTAATTATATATATTAACTTTTTTAGCTTAATAATATTTTAAAATAAGTTTTATTATATATGCGTTTATTAATTTTAATGGCTTTTTTTTAATTTTAATATTTAATCTTTTTAAGTAATAAGCTATATAATAAAGGTTTTATTAAAATTATTCTAATATAATATATAATCCTTTTATTAGCTAATTTAATTTAAGTTAATAAAATCTAACCTTTTAAACGTGTTTTTTAATATTAATTAACTTTTTATATAAGGTATTATTAAATCTAATTAAATTTATTAGCTATTTATTTTTATATTAATTATATATATTTTTTATTAAAATACAAATAACCGATAACATTAGCTTTATAAGGCATTATGCGATAAGGCAAAGGTAACAAATTAATTAATAATTATATTTAATAAAATTGCTAAAGGCATGTTTAATAATATCTACCTATTATTACATATATAATATTAATCTTAAAAAGAAATAAAAGGAATTAAAATTTTATTTTATAAAACTTAATACTTACCTTATTAGTTTTTAATTAACATAAGATTAATTTTAAAACTTTTAATATAAAACTATTTTTTCTATTATTATTTAATTTAAATTTTTAACCAATATTATTTAAATTAAATCCACTTTTACTTTTTATTATTTACCACTTTAATTACTTAAGGATAGCTCATTATAACATATATAAGGAAAATAATAAATAAATATTATTTAATATATATAAAGTTAAAAATAATTTATCTTATAAAAGAATTATTTAATTTAATAATAAAATAAATCATATTATTTATTTTTTTTACCATTTACCTTTTTATATAATTATTATAAATAAATAAAAAGAAAAATATAATAATATAAATAATTTATAATATTTTTAAAGATTTTTAACCTATTTCTAAAGGCCTTTATAACCTTTTCTTAAGCCTTTTCCTATTATATATTATAATATAAACGCCATTTACCATATAGGTTAAAATAGGTCTTAATATATATAACCTTTTATTAACTTTATTAAAGATAATAAAATTAAATATATATTATTATTTATACCTAATAATATTTTATTAACTAATATTAATACCATTATTAACAACATACTATTTAATCACAAAAAAATAAAAAGGATAAATGTTAAATAATAAATAATAAAATCTTTATATTATATATAAGATAATATAATAATTAAGCTATAAATTAATATATATTTTTATTAATATTATATTAATAAAAAAGGCATTAAAACTATATTAATATTAATAATTAAGCTTATATAATATAAATTTAATTAAAGCTTAATTTAAGAATTAATTTAATAACTATACTTTAAAAATTATTAATATTTTTATCCTTTATATGGTAGAAAATATCTTCCATTTTTTATAAGATTAGCTTATTTAAAATATTGTTTTAAAATATAAATTTAATAAGCTAATATTTTATATTAAAGCTAGCTTTAATATGAAATTTATTTCTCACTTAAAAATAACTTAAATATTTAAAATTAATATAATATAATTTAAAAATTATAATAATATAATGGTAAAATTTTTACTTAATAAGGATATAATGTTTTAAAAACTTATTAAAAATATCATTAAAAAAAGGATTTATAACACCTATATTATTATATATTAAAAGTAAATTTCACTTTTAATTAAATAACTTAAAGCCAAACCTATTCCTACCTTAATTACATTAGCAAAGTTATAAGATAAAAAAGGTAATAATAATTCCTTATTTATTAATAAAAATAAGTAATAATATTTAAAAAAGATTTATTATAAGTATAATTTTTAATTACTTTATCCTATTATATTAAATAAGAATTAAACTAAAGAAAAAAATAATTTATTTATAAATAATAATAAAAAAGAATAATTGATATAAATTTAAGCTAAGAAAATATTTTACTATTTTCCTTCACTTATTTTAAATATATTAATATATAAATAAGTAAAGGAATTAAATAATAATTTATTTATTAATAATAATAAATAGAAATATATAATATAATATTAATTTAAAATAATACCTATTATATCTTTTCCTAATTTAACTATATTAACGAAAGGATAAGCTATGAAAGTAAATAATAACCTAAGTTATATATTATAAGATTATACTTAAATATATAATAAAATAGTAAGCTTTATTTAAAACTATATTATTAATTTAATTACTAATATTTAATAAAAGAAAGTAAATTTTAAAACATATATTTTATTAAGAAAAGTTATTAACCTTAATTTAAATTTAAATAAATTTTTAAATATTTAAACTATTATTAAAATAAAAAAGTAAAATTTCCTATCTTATAAACCTAAATAATTAGTAAATAATAATCCTATAATATTAATATAAAAAAAGGATTAAAATATAATTATTAAAAAAGAACTAACTTTAATTTATAACCTAAAACTAATAATATAAAAAAAAGATTTTTTTATACCTTTTAATAATTAAAACAAGATTAAAAAAATTAAAAAAAATATATAAGGAAAGCTATTTATTATCCCATTTAAAATTAAGGAGGAAAATATATTAATATTTAATACTATAAATATATCTTTTATAAGGTAAAGTAATATTTCTTTATAAGTATATAATCTTTTTAACGTATAAAAATATTATATAAGTAAGCCTTTTTTATATATTAATACTAATAATTTTTCAATATTTACTTTAATATTTAATAATAATATTATTTTAATAACATTAAATAACTTATTTCTTATACCACTTTTTATTAAATGCTTACTATTGCCTAATATATTTAAGAAATAAAAAGTTAACTAATCATTTACTAAGCTAATAAGTAGGAATAAGTTTATAATTTATTAAAAAGCCTAAGATTTATAAATGGTTAATATAATCATTAATAAGAAATCTTATATTAATTTGTAAAAAGATTAAAAGATTAAAATATTTTAAATTTTTAAGAAAATATTAAATTATATATATAATACTTACTAATAATTATTACATTAATATCCTTATTATATATTCCTCCTTATCCTTTTAAATATATATAATTTAGTAAAGGTTTTACTAAGAATTAAATTAAAAATAATACTATCCTTACTTAATAATATTTTATTATTATAATATTAAATATAAATTCACTTGGAAAAATCTATAAAAATGGTTAAAATATTATTATATATATTTTTAAGCTAAAATTTTAAAATATGCCTAATACCTTTTTTTTTATAATCTTAAAGTAATGGAATAAAAATAGCTTTAATTAGGCTAAAAATAAAGTAGTTAATAATAACTTTTACTTAAGTAATAATCTTAAAAATATTTATAATAATGGTTAAGGAAATAATATAATTTAATAAAAACTTATATATTAATATAAGTAAGTATATTTTAATTATAAATAATTATTTAAAGTAAATATTAATTATATTTTAACCTAAATATATTAATATTTATATTTTTATTTAAAAAGCCTTTTACCTTCCCTTATTTATGTTTTATTATCTTTTTAAAATCTTTTAATATATAAAAATATTATTATTAAAATATTTATTTTAATAATTTTAAGATTATATAACTGAACATAAGCTTTTTAAGGTTTATTTATAGCTAAAGAAATTTATTATTAACAAGGTCATTTTTAATACCTAAGCATTTATAATAATAAAAGAAATAATTAAAATTGTTAATCCTAAGATAATTAAGGAAAAATATCATTATATACATTAATAATATAATTATTTTATTTACTTTTAAAAGAAAAGGGGAAAAAATATTACGTTATATTAAAAATAAATATTTAAAAAAACTTATTTTAATATTTATATAATATACCTAGCATTTTCCATTATTTTTAAAACTAATAAAACATGATATAATTAATAATAAAATAGCTCCTAATAATTATTAATTATATCCTTTTATCTTTACTTAAGTAATAACTTTAAAACTATTAATTGATTATAATAATTTTAATAATAAATATTAAATATATAATAAAAAAATTATTAAAATCCTTTTTTATTTTTAATTAAAAAACATTTATTTCTTTTATATAATAAAATATTAATAATTATAAGTTATTAATATTTAATATAAATTATATAATAAAAAGCTTTGTGAAATAATTATTAAATATAAAGTTAAAGATAATGTTTTTTTATTATAAGTGATTATTATTTAAACTTACAAATATAAAAATACCACTAATAAGTTAATTTATTACACCTACTATATTACTTAATGTATATTTAATTTTTATAAGTAAATAAGATAATATTAAACCCTTATAATTAATTATTAAATTATCTTAATTATTAATAAGATTTGTTATAATAATTAGTATATAGTATTTATTAAATGCCTTAATATTATATTTAAAAGCTTTATTAAGCTTAAGAACTTTTAACCTTATAAAGGATTTGTAAAAACAATATTTAAAAAACTTATCTTTATTATATTTTAAAAGTAAATTAGGTTTAAAGAAATCGAGCTTAAAATGGCAGGTTATAATAGCCTTTAAAATACCCTCGCCTAGGAATTTAAAATCCTTTTTACTTATAAAAGTATTAAACTTATTTTTCAATCATTTTTTAATAAATGGCTTTTTATTATATATTATAAATATTAAATCTTTTAATATAAAAGGATTGGTTAATTAAACCTAAGTTATAAGTGTAGTTATTTAATTTAAAGTTTAAATTGTAAAAGGGTTATTAAAATTTATAATAAAAATATTTATTATATTAAAATGGCTTTAATATTTTTATGATTTAATACTAATCTTCCCTAATATTCTAAACTTTTTCGATGTTTTAAATTTGTGAAAACTTATTTTGTTAAATAAGGTTAGGTTTAATTCGATTAAGGTTTTTAAAGATTTTAAAAATATTTTAAGATTTAATTAATTTAAGTTAAAAAATTAAAGCCACATAATAATAAAGTTAAAAAGAAAGTTATAAGGAATAAATTTCTTAACAATTAGATCGGAATAATTAAAAGATAGTATAAGATAATTACTTATAAGAAAAGATAATAATATAAAATTAGTTATTATAAAATTAACCTTAAAATAAGAAATATTTTTTTAAAGAATTAACGTAATAAATATTATTAAAAGAATATTATTTTTAAAGGGGCTTATTTAAAAGGTGGTTAATTTATAAGATATTAATAAAAGTGAATATATTTAATAAAAAGCTTATATTAAAAAAGGGATTAATTTAAAAGTATTTATTATTAAACTTAAATCTTAATATTATTAATATGTTTATTCCCTATTATTTTATTAATATAATAATCAAATATATATATTTAATATTAAATAAATTTTAAAAAGTTATTATTTTTTATTAAGCTTAGCACTATTATGTTAAAAATATGCCTTTTTTATATGCTATAGATTATTATTTACTATTGTTTTAAACTGTTAATCCTAATTTTATTTAAAAGCTAGCTTTAAAAATAAAGACTTATATGTTAATTATTGCTTATTACGCTTTGGTTTATTATTATAAAAATGAAAAAAAATAGATGAATTAATTAATAAATAAAATAGATAATATTAAAAATATAAAACATTTTTACAATTTTAAAGGTTAAAATCTATGATAATAATAAGTTAATTATTTAAGTAATAAAACAAAGTGGTTGTAATATTTTCTTTTTTTATTAAAGTCTTTAAGAAATAAATAAATAAGAACTTAACAACCTTATTAAAATAATTATATTTTATAGTAAAATTAGGTATTAACTTAGTTTTAACTAGTATAAAATAATAAAAATAAAATGATATAAGGAAAAAGTTTTAAAAACGCCTTAATATAAAAGAAATTTAAAAAGTAAATATATATATATAGGGAATTTAAATATCATCTTATTTCAGCAATAATATGTGTTTTTTATAACTATTAAAAGTAAAATATAACTTTAATTAATTATAACTTTATAAAACTAATATATAATTTTTTAAAAAATATAATATTTAATAACCTTTTTAAAATTACTTATAATATTTTAATTATATACTTTTATAATTATTATTATATAAAATTATTTAAATATAAAGTAAAAAAATATTTAAAAATAATAATTTATTATATTATATAATATTCATTTTTAAAAGATAATTTTAATATTAATAATATAAAACCATATTACCATATTATTATTAATAAATATATAATAATAAAAAACATAATAATAAAGAAAAATTTAATTTAAATTATTAACTACTTATTAAAATAATAAAAATAAATTATTATATTATATATCCTTATAAATATTACCTAATACCTTTTCTTTATAATTTTAAAATAAATAATTAAAACTAACTTTATATATTATATACCTTTAAAAAGGTTTATAAAGGTTAGCCTTTTCCCTTTACCTTAACTTTAAATATAATAATAATAATAATAATAATAATAATATCCTTATTATTATATAAAAGCAAAATTAAAAGAAAATTATATATTTTTTTACTATTATAGTAATAAACTTTAATAAATAATATAAACCTATTAAAATTTCTATCCTAATATTTAACTAAGGGAAAAAATACCATTTTTATTACCTTTCTTCCAATTTAAAATAAAAACTTAGGAAACCTTAGGCTTAAATTTATATTTAAACCAACCTTTCCACTTAGAAAATAATTAATTTTTAATAAAAATAAATTCATTTTTATTAAACTTTAATTATAATTACAATTATAAATGATAAAACTTTATAATATTATCCTTACTTATTAATAAAGATTAAAGCTTTTTATAAAAAGGGTTTAAGTTATTTAAAAGATTATTAAAAAGGTTATAAAAAAAATATAAATTAAAATTATAGTTTTTAAATTTAACGCCATTATTAAAACATTTTATTTAACTTATATAAACCAAATAAATAAAATTAACAATATTATCCTTATTAATACTAAGCTTATTAACATTAATATTATTAATACTAAGCTTATTAACATTAAAAATACTTTTATTATCATTACTAATATTAGGGATAATATTATTCACATTTAAAATTTTAACATTTTAAATAACTTTTAAATCCTAATAATTATGTTTTTTATTTATAATATTTTTAATTTAACCACCAATTATTTTATTAAATAACTAAGAAAAAAATTAAAACAAAAGCATTTATTTAACTATCTTATTTTTTTTCATATTTTAAAAAAGTATAAAATATTTAAATTTATTATTATTATTTATAAAAAATATAATAATAATATTAATAAATAAAAACCAACCAAACTAAGCAAAAAGAAATTTAAGAAAATATTTAATTAATAGGATAGGAATATTATAATATAACAAATAAATTTTTATATTAAAGTTAATAAACTTACCTAAGGGATTTAAAATATAATAAACTAGGTATAAATGCTTCTCATTTTTAAAGTTAAGCTTAAGGATAAAAATAATAATATTTAAATCTTAAAAAATATAAATATCCTTATAAAAGAAAATATGGTTTTAAGGATATAAATATATAGTTATACTTTTATTTAATAAAATAATAAACTGCCATATATTATTTATTTTAATAAAGATTTTTATTATTTAAAAGAAAATATAATTAAATTTAAAAGTATTAACTTAACCTATAAAAGGATAAAAGGTATAATTAAAGTTATACGCCGATAAAACTTAAGTAATTATTATAATAACAAATGCTTTAATAATATTAAATATAAAAATATTAGTCATAAATATATTAAAATATAAATCTTTTCAAGATTTTAATAATATGTTTAAAAACCTTTAATAATTAAAATAAAGTATAATAGGATATAGCTTTCTTATTAATAAATATTAATAGTTTAATAAAATGGATAAAATATTTAATTTACTTTTCTTATAATTAAGATAATAAAGATAATAAATCTTAACTAGGATTATATGATTTTTAAGTATATAATGTTTATCTTTTAAATTAGGCAATATAAATAAAAATGGTTTATTATAATTTAAAATATTATAACTTTTATCGTTTATTTATACGTTACTAAGGATAATATAATAAATAATATAAACCATATTATATAAAAGTATATTATTATTAAAAGCTTAAAAAATAATTAATAAAGTTAATAAGATATAACTAAAATAATAAATTTTAATTAATAATTAAAGACATATCTTTTAAAAACCATTAAAAAGTTAAATATAATAAGAAATATTTTTAAACTTTATCTTTACAATAAACTTAATAATAATATTAATCAATAATAAATTTTAATAATAATATTCGAATACATTTAAAATTAATAATAATATTTTTAAATAAAAATTATGTAATTATAACATTAAGCTTAAATTAACTATTATAATAACATTTACCCTATATTATTTTAAAAAAGCGGTTAAAGCTAAACAATCTTATAATATATATAATTAATTAAAATTAATTATTTTATAAAGTTATATTACCATTAACATAAAGTTATATTACCATTTCCATTAATAAATATATAATATTAAAAAACATTATAATAAAGAAAAATTTAATTTAAGTTATTAATTACTTATTAAAATAATAAAATCCCTAATATTATTATATTATATATTCTTATAAATATTATTATAATTTAATTTATATATATTAAACTTATAATTAATAACCACCTTTTTAATAAATATGCCTATTAAAATTAAATAAATAAAAATAGTTATAAAATGCCTTTTTAATTATAAAAATCACTAAAATTAACGATAAAGGTTTAAATTAACTTTAATTATTATAATTAAAATTTTTATTACTATTAGCCAAGCTTTTTATAAAGCCTAAAAGCTTTAATATAACATATTATAAAAAATATTTAAATTTTTAATTATAATTATTAAAAAAGTAATTAATATCGTTTAAGTAATAATTACTTAATCCATTATAATCGCTAAGCTTAAATCCATTATTATTTAATTTTTATTTAATTTTTCTTATATAATATAAGTAATAAAGCTTTTATTATTTTTTAATAATAGAATTAACTTTAATAATATAATTATTATTTTATTTTTACCCTTTTTTGCTAATAACTTTAATAAATAATTTATTAATTTTATTATTAAAGGCTATTTTATACTAATATATTCTTAAGCTATTTTTATTTACAACTATATAATAAATAAAATATTAATTATTAACATTATCGCTATTTATTATATTAATAATATAGTAAGTAAAAATAACTTAAGTAAAATAAGCGAAGAAAAATTCCACTAATATATATATAATTAAATAATAAAAATAGTTTTAATAAAAAGAAAATATTTACATATTTAAATCTTTTAACTTATTTAATAAATTTTATATATATATGTTAAAACAATATTTACCTTTATATATTAAATTAAATTTTAAAACTATAATAATATAATTTCCATTATAAAAAATATAAATATTATCACGGAAAAAAATTATATTATATAAATAATTAATAAATCTTTTATATTTAATATTATTTTTAAACTTAAATTTAATTATATTATTAATAATTACCTAATTTTAATAAGTTTTTAATATGATATAACCTTTTACTATAAATATAAAATTATAAATTATAAAACATAAGCTTTTATTACTATTATAACTACTTAAGCTTTAAAGAATAAAAAGAATAAAACTATTAGTATATAAGTAAGAATTATTAGCGTTTAAATTATTAATATTTAATATATTAATACTTAAGACTTTATAGCAAATAACAATAGCTAAAATATATTTAATTTTTAAAACCTTTTATAATATAAGCATTTTTTTTTAAATAAATTCAATTATAAAAACTAAATATAATTAAGTAAGGTTTATTTATAACATAAAGTTAATATAATTTAAAAAGGTTAAAAAAAAAGCCTAACCATTAATAAATAAAGGAATATGGAAATAATACCATTTAATAAAGATAAAATTATTAATAAATATTATTTTTTTTAATTTAATACGTTTAAACAAAAAAAAAGAACTTTTATTTTATACCTTTTAACCTTTATTAAACTTTTAAATATTATTTACAATAATATAGCAAATATAATAAATAATTTTATAATTTAAAAAGTTATAATTTAAAGTATAAAAAATTAATAATTTAATAAGTAAGGCATAGCTTAAGTAATAAATTATAACCTTTTTTTTTTAATTATTATTATTTTACCCTTTTTAACATCGATAATATTAAAATATAAAATAATTAATATTTTATTATAAATATAAAGAATTAAATTTAATATATAATATATATTAATAAAATAAATATAAATAGTTAAAAATATTAAAATATTATTTTTTTAACAACTTTTTTTTAAACTTTTAATTTCCTTATAATTAATTAATACTAATATATTTTTAAAAAGGAATTATATAAGTAATTTTAATTAAAGATTTTATATATATATTTTAATTAAAAATATTTTAGCCTTTTTAATATAATATAAATATATAGTTTAAGGAACCACTTTTAACAACTATACGACCTTTTAAGCCATATTACTTAGGTATAATATTATTATAAAAACGTATGCCTTTTATTAAAATTTTCCATTTTATTTATCCTTATAAATATAAGCCGTTATTAAAATTTTTTATATTAAATAATAACAATATATATTATAACTTAACTTATTATATTAGTTATATATTAGTTAAAAATATTTAAGCTAAGGAGGAATTAATTAAACCTTTTTTCTTATTACTTTTTATTACTAATACTACTAATTATTACATTTTTCGGCTAATAAATAACATTTTACCTATAAATAATTATTATTTCTATAATTTTATATATAATTTAAATAATAAATACTTTATAATTACCTTTTTTATATTATTATTTTAATTATACTTTATAAAATTATACCTTATTACTTTAAACTTTACTTATTAATAATTCCTATATAATAACTTATTAAAGTTATAACATAATATTTATATCATTAAAATACCTTAATTAAAAACTTAAAGCTTATATATCCTAAATTAATTTATAATAATATTATAAAACAAATATTACCACTTAATAAAGATTATAACTAGCATAAAAAAGGCTTATATTATTCCTTTAATTAAAAAATCTTAGTTTAATATAAATAATATAAATTAATATATTTAAATATAAAATAACTTTTATAAGATATATGATTTTAATAATGCCTTTTTCCTTTATATTAATATATATAAAATATTTAATAATAAAATATTTACTATTTTTCCTAAGTTATATAATAATTAATATATATTAATTATATATATGTTATATTAAACACTTATAACACTTTATAAGTTAAAGAATATATTTTAAAATTATTTATTATATTAATTATATAATATATTTTTTAAATACTTTTTTACTTATTTTACTTAAAATATTTTAAATAATATTATAATTTAACTTTTCTTTATTTTAAAACTATATAATATTATTATATGTATTTATAAAAATATATTAAATAGGTAATTTATAAACTCTTATATAATATTTATATCCTTAACAAATAATATACCCTTTATTAAAGCTTTTACTTATTTATTTTTACCTTTTAATAAATATTTTTAATTTAATTATAAAAAAGTTATTAAGAATATATATCATTTTAATAATATAAATATATAAGATTTTATTATTAATAAAAAAGCCATTAATTATAATAATAATAATGTTAATATTAATTTAAAATTTAAAAACTATAATTATTTATTTAAAAGGATTAAAAATAATTATAATAATAACAATAAAATTAATATTAATTTCAAGTTTAAAAACTTTAACCATATATTTAAAAAGATTAAAAATAATTATAATAATAATAATAAAGTTAATATTAATTTTAAGTTTAAAAACTTTAGCTATATATATAATTATAAGATTTAAAAAGGTTACTTTTTAACTAAGCCTTAATTACCTTTTATAATTAGTTTATTTAAACTAAGCTTAATAATTAACCCTATAATTACCCTTTTAAGCTAAAATAACATAGGTTTAATAATATTTAAAATTAACTTATTTATTAACTTAAAAAGGTTAAAGTTAAACCTTAACTTTATAAAGATTATTCCTTTAAAATTAACAAATTAAAATATTATTATTATTTTACATAAATAAATTAGCTTTAATAACTTAAATATTTAAAGCTTAAGTTTTAAATAAAGTAATATTAATATTATTATTTAATATATTATTTAAGTTTAAATAAGCTTAGCTTTAATATTTTAAATTAAATAATATTAAGTTTTACTTTTTTATTAAATTAATATTTAAATTTAAATTAGCTTAACTTTAATATTTAATTTAAATAATATTAAATATTACTTATTTATTAATATTAATTAATATTATTATTAATATATTATAATAATATATTACTTATTAAATATTTAATTTAAGCTTAATTAATTAATATTTTTAATAATTATAAATTTTATTTTTAATTAAAATATTA
>KZ112694.1:0-48383 GCA_002120305.1 Hypoxylon sp. CO27-5 | reverse complement strand
ATTAAAAATAAATTTAAAAAAAATATTATAATTATATAAAATATATTAATTAATAATAATAAATTATATATATAAAAATATTATAATATTATTAATAAAAGTTAAAAATATTTTAATATTAATAAATAAATATTTAAAAAAATATAATTTATTTAATTTTTTAAAGCTTATTATATTATTATTACATTAATATTATATAATTATTATAGCTTTAAAAACATTATATATATTTATATAAAAAATATTTCCTTTATTAAATTTATTTAAAAATATAATATATATACCTTATATACGATAAGTATATATTATATATTATGTCATTAATTTTTAAGGTTTTAATGGGTTGGCGGTTTCTGTGGAATGGCCTACCGTAGAATATTTTAGTTACGCCGTGTTATACCTACGCCACCACTTTTCATTCGTATTAATACCACTCGTCCCGACAAATTGATGACAGCGGACCGGCCCACTTCAATGTCTTGCTTTACAAAAGCCACAACACGGCAAGCGTCAAAGCTAATTCGCCCGGACGGTTTCCGGTTCCGGTCTTTCGGATTCTCGCGGCTTCTCAACCATAGAATAAGTGCTTACTTACCTACTCTATCTTAGATGGCTTGTATTTATTCCGTAGTTACACGGCATATGTAGTAGCTTTTACTGTCTAAGATCTTCGCCATCGACGCCGACATGGCCCTGTCTCGCATTTTGATTGTCCGATATCACTACGCCACGGCGTCATCAAATTTCCAATGAAATGGCGCTCTCCAGCCTTCGCTTGCGGAGCCTTCCCTAGGAGGAGTCGGCTATACGAATAAGCCCTAGGACACCTGAGCTCGCCTCCAGGGCAGATAAGCTCCAAAGTATAAGGCTACTTAGGTAACTAAGAGAAAACCAAGACTTAGCCTAACTCATCACTGCTCCGTGGATGCTGCGGCGTCCTTAAGAATTTTATTTATGGGAGAATACGAGAGCATCTATCAGAAGTTTTTAGTTTACCTCTGGATGGGCTAGAAACTAATATGAGACACCGAATCTAAGCGGACAACCCTCCTGGTTCCCACCCGGCTGCCAACTCTCCGCGAAGGCCGAGCTGACACTTCGGAGTTCCTTACGATATTTGGAACTTTTGAACCGGATCCAACGGAAACATGCGATTCCCTGCCCTATCCAAGGCTTGAAAGACATGTGGCAGTTGTTGAAAACTGTTAGGCAAGAATTAGGTTCTAAATAAAAAAGAAAAAGCATGTATGATTGGAGTAAATATAAGCCCCTTTAATTAGATAGACCCCCTACGTGACTTGTTCCTCAGCTGAAGCCATATTGACGCTTGGACAAGGTAGAAATGGACACTCTATTCTCAGGGATAGCCAGAAGAGCTCGTGACAAGGAGCATCTATTATCAAGTGTTATTCTTTCAAGGTTTCACCACTTCTAGAGATAGAATACTCCATAGGTATCTGACCCGACTAATCCCGATGTATGACGGAACTCCCATACATTCCCGAGCTTAGGTATCCCACTGACAGGTGTCGTTCTAGATATCAGAAAGTCAAAGTAGCAGTCCATCCAATACAGTAACATAGGACTAGTTCATAAATTACAATATATACTAACAAAATTGGAGGGCAAACAAGTTCTGTTTCTCACACGTTTTCAAAGCTCGCCCGCCGACCACTCCCATGTCTGCTAGGGCTTACTGACAAGCACACATAACCTAGCACCAGCGTAGTTACTATAATGCTATCATCTACGTACTCCATTGGGAACTGTACTTGGAAGTACGGATAGGTAACGATGAAAGACTGCAGCCAGAAGAAGTTTAGAGGAGATGAGGCAACGAAAATATTGAATATGCTCTTAAAGATAGGACCTAACCAGAACGAAGTGCCCGTAGAGAACACCCGATATTGCGCAGATGCCATTGTCTGTTACGCAATACTTGTTGGCATAATGCCAGACTGCCTGTCTACTTGCGTGATATGAAGCTTTAGCAGTAGCAACGCCCTGACAATGATAATTTATGTTATATAGAAGTATTGTCCCGGGTTCGCCTGCAGTACTTAGCCAGATGCCCAGCACTCGTCGTTCATAGTACCATTATAATTGCTCAAAGCAGCGGTTCTCTACATGTAAACCTCAAAGACCCTACTCTAATTCCCAG
The DNA here is from genome assembly GCA_002120305.1 of Hypoxylon sp. CO27-5. Classification (NCBI taxonomy): domain Eukaryota; kingdom Fungi; phylum Ascomycota; class Sordariomycetes; order Xylariales; family Hypoxylaceae; genus Hypoxylon; species Hypoxylon sp. CO27-5. The sequence goes on along the minus strand of KZ112694.1, from coordinate 46,222 downwards.
TAGTGTGTTGACATCGAAGTCACTTGGGGACTGGCTATTTCTAAGTCTATCTTATCCCGGTCAGCGAAATAGCGACCGCGTGCTTCCCAGCGGTAGTTACGCCGCTGAAGTGACCTCTTTGACAGTACTAGTAGTACATTTCTGGTGGAGTGTAGTCCTCTCCATAGCATTCTCACAAGGACAATGTCTAGGTAACTATTCCAGCTCCGTTTCTACGAAGGCTACCTCCTTGAAATATGACGTCTAGAGGACAGATATGGATCTAGAACAGCAGGAGACGATAGACTACCTACTATATGCTACAATCACTCTATCATAAAAGTGACCATTCCATCCATCCCTTTATTCGCTCACCAGGGCATGAGAGAGTTGACATTGATAATAGCTAGCTCGTAAACAAGGGGCATTCGTATGGTATATATGAGCAGCAAAGATCCTGCCATATTACCCAAAGAGTTTTATAAAAGGAAGCCAATCCCTTTCGAAATTAATACACATACAACGTCGAGTACATCCCTCTAAATTCTCCGAATTCCTCTTCGTCTTCTGAGTTACTACAATTCAACATGACCTTCTAGCACCGCTGAATGTATGCCTGATCTCGGCGAAGCGAGAGGATACGGATTGTCCACGACAGGCAGGACGTTGGTTCTATGCATGGCTCATCTACCTATCAGATAGTAAGATGGAAGTAATAGGTATTCGAATTGAAGTCATACATATCGTACGTATGTGTAAGGAGGGTTATTTGCGTACTGCACTGTGTTAACATCCGTTTATTACGATATATATATGGGATGAGGAGAAATTGCGGAAGGTCTCTGCCTAGTCTTCATAGGCCAAGTCTAATCGATGTCTCTAGAGCAGAGTGGAATAAGTGGTACAGGAACCAGTGGTAGAGACCATAGCACATACACTACGAGTCACGTCACAATTTCGCAAGATAGTAATAGCTCGAAGATCAAAAGTGCAGATGCCACAAGGGTGGGATCATGGTCAATTAATTCTCATTCATCATTGACCTAAACCACGAATCTCTTACTCTTTTTGGTAAGAGTGAATCGGATATACCGTAGACTCCAGTTCCCATGCGTTGTGAAAGTCAACCCTCTGCCAGATCCCTTTTTGATTCATTAGTGAAAACCCCTTAGTGACCAGCCAAAGCGTGAGCTCGGCGGCGATCACGCTCCTCAGCGATGGTAAGCTTGACACCCTTGCCCTTCGGCAGAGAGACCCAGGGCTTCTCAGAGCCGATAACGAAGACGTTGTTCTCACGTGTGGCGAAGGTGTTGTCAATGGCGTCCTTGATGTGGACAATGTTGAAACCACCATCGTGGCGCTCACGGTGAGTGATGACACCAACACGACCCATGTTACGACCACCAGTAACCATGGCAATGGCACCAGTGTCGAACTTGATGAAGTCAGTGATCTTGCCAGTGGCAAGGTCAATCTTGACAGTGTCGTTGACCTTGATCAGAGGGTCAGGGTAACGGATACTGTTGCAAGAGGAACACGTTAGCATGCATAGAGGACAGGGGGACATACCAGCCATTAGTTCGAAGCTCGATCTTATCACAAGATGGTAAAGGTGGTTCAACCAAAGCTTGATCCAACGGCTGAATGATGTCTGACAGAACTTACGTTCTCGCATCGTGCGTGACCAAGAATGGGATTCCGCCCTTGCCAAGTTGCACTCGCTTGACCTTGCCCAGCTTGTACTCGGCCTCCTCGGACTGGATTCGGTGGATGGTGTATCGTCCCTTGGTGTCGTAGATGAGGCGGAAGTGCTCGCCGGTCTTCTCGATGGTGATGACATCCATGAAGCCAGCAGGGTAGGTCATGTCGGTTCGGACCTTGCCGTCAACCTTGACAAGGCGCTGCATGAGGATGGCCTTGGTCTCTCGGTAGTTGAGGGCATACTTGAGTCGGTTACGAATGAAGATGATGAGGGGCATGCAGTCGCGCAGCTTGTGCGGGCCGGCAGAGGCCTTGGGGGCATAGACACCCGAGAGCTTGTCGAGAAGCCAGTGGGAGGGTGCGCTCAAGCGCTTCTGGTGCTTCTTTCTGTAAATCGAAATCGAGTTAGTAATAGGTCGTAGATTTTTAGTAATTAACACTGCGACGTGGATTCGCGCGCCAACAATGATGACAGCTTTTGAAGGCGAAAAGGCAAAACATCATTCCGCAATATAATGCGACTGGTAGTTATGGAATGGATTGGTATACTTACGGTCCTCTACCCATTTTGACTGCTCAACGATGAATGTTGGGATTGTCGTGAAGTTGGCAGAGTCGTGTGTGGCTTCTCAATTAGGACTTGAGAAAAGTTGCTGAATTGATTGCGCCTACTTCAAAATTTCCTAGGAAGCGAAAAAGTGTGGGTTTGTGCCCTAGTGGGCCATGTGGGTCCCGTGGGCGGTGAGAGAGGCAAGAAAGGTGGACCGTGCACAAGCTACAACCATGGGATTCTTGGCAAGAGCTCTGCCGGGGATCGTCAGGTACGTACCCCTGATACTGTAACTTTGAATCCAGACCTACATACAATGTACGATGTTCAAGTCATTTGATGATACCTACATGTATGTATTTTTTCTATAGAGCGGTTACATATGACAGGATGACTTGGGCATATCAGAAATTGGCAGTTTCTGAAGCTTTGAAGATCACTCCCTATCCTAGTAGTATCATCTCAAGACTCGATGAAAGCGATTTTGATGTTGGATTCAAGGTAGCTACCTACTTAGGCATAAACACCAAGCCTCCAGTGACTTTCATAAGAACGGCGCTTTTCCCTTCGTCGTCCCATGCATGTGTCATACCCGTTTATCGTACCTGTTCACCCCGTTCGCGCCCTAAATCAGTAATACAGTCATATACACGTATCCATTCTGTAATGACAGGAACTCCATGCCTCAAGTAGCACAAATCAACTAGACCCATCTCATATTATCTCATAGTATGCCGTCGACGCAAATTCAGGTCGAAATACGGCAGATACTGGATTAAATTCATCCTCACCCCTGGGCCATCTCATAATCTATCCTTTTCGACTATAGTCTAGGACGCTGTAATCCTAGTTATGCCTACTACGGTTCCGAGCTCCCCTGATAGTATCCTCTAGTGAAGAATCCATAATTAGCATGCACTCAAACGCCTAACATCTCCAACGTAGCCGGAGATGTTCATCCAAGACCACGCCTCTCTGGTGGCGGATCGTTTGTGCCCTGTGTATCATCAAGAAGAAGACGGGATATATCCATTTCTCCAATGGCGCCTGACGAAAATCCCGCTCCAGGGCCTTCATTAAAGTAGAGACCAGGATGAGGAGGCTGGGATGGTTCCCCTGTATCGATTAGACTGGAAGGCAGTGGCCATTTCGGCATGTCTTCCTTTGAGTTGCTTCGGTTAAGTTGCGGCTCGAGCAACGCCGACCTAGAAACATGCAGAGAATTCTCAATCGACATATTGACAGAAGGCTCTAGCAGATTGTTGCTGCGCCCTGGCTCTCTGACCTGCATTGTCGTCTTCTCTGTACCCGCAAACTTTTCCGGATACTTATTTCGTAATCTATCTCGTAGATCTGTAGGTTGTCTAGTGGACAGGTTGAATCTCGGATCCCTCTGGATCTTGGTCCACTGAGGACCATAAATCTCGAAGCCTTCAAGGATCTCCCTATCGTCTTGCTCTGAGAATGGGCGCCGCTCTCTTCGATGCGACTTCTTGAACGGTCCTTTGATACCTAACTCGGCCAAATCTTCCATCTTCTTGCGATGGGCTCGGCTCTTCCGCTGTCTCGGCGGTGCGGGATCAGAATCATTCTGGGCTGACTGGGTCTGCTCAGCTTCGGCCTCCTCTTCCGTCTCGTTTAGGATATTCTCCGACATAAGACCCTTTCTTGGTTTACCCCTAGCATTGACGGCTGACTGTTTTTCTCTGTATGGATCATTCCTAGCTGCTGGACTGGCACGGAGTTCCTCGGGACAACAGGTTCGAAACCTGTCTTTCAAATCCCCAGCTGTCCTATCGTTGAACCTGTATTCGGGATCTTCCAATATATCTGTCCACCTTCCGACGCCATGCTTGCTCACACCGAGCAGTAAGTGATTGGTCTCTTCTTCAGACCACTTGCGCCGCGGCTTGGCAGCCCGTCGCTTAACCTTCCCTGTTGGCGTTCGTTCAGGCTCAGGTGGAGGGCTCGGGTTCGCTTTATCTTCAGCCGGATCCGATAAATCAGGTGGCTTTGTAATGCAGAGGGCTTGCGGAGGCTCGGAGTGCGGACGGTTGTCGAAGGATCCGGAAGAGATTGGTGGGAACAGAGAAGCGTCGGATGGCGGCTCGAGCAACCCCACTATGATTGGAGGGAACATATGTTGTTGAGTAGTCGCTTTTTGCTTCTTGAGCGGCTGTGGCAGCTGCACGAAGTCTTCTTTAACCGGCCGCCTCTTCTTTCCAAGATCTTCGACGTTATCAGGTGTGTCGTCCAATATCATGCGCAGGTCCTGGGATGAGATGTGGCTTAGTAATGTTCGATCCGGTGGGTAACTACCATCATTCCTCAAGGCGGAATTCGTGGGAGCCTCGTCTACGACCGAGTACAGGGACGGCATAGACTGCGAGGCCAATTGGCCCAGACTTGCGTCCGAAACCTCGGACCTCTGACCAGCATCGGGCTCGATGGGGTGCAAACGGCCGGATGTCTTGGGAAGAGGTAGAACTTTGATGGGTGGAAGTTCAGCATGGTGCGGCCGTGGCGTAGCAGTCGATTCGTTCAGCAGATGAATCAGTCGTGGCTCGATGGTGGCCATCGTGAGTCGATGGGAGCGTACAGGAGAAGAGCATTTGGAGAGGGAAAGGGTCCGGACGGACTCTTTGTTTGCACCGAGGGGGGGAAGGTGAAGAACGGGAGGCGAGAAACAAAGGCGGGATGGCGATAAGACGGAATGAACTGTCGGGATTCGGAAGAGGGTAGGGTAATAGTAAGGGCACCACCGTTTCGTTAAGAACTGGAAATACCACGAGAATTGTGCACAGTATGATACTGTCTTCTATTTGCGGTAGATACCTAAGTAGGTATCAAGTGAAGGCAAGATTTGAATAGTGGCGTAAAAGGAGAGAAGAGAAAAGAAAAGAGTTTGTACATAGATAGATGGTCAATCTACTCGGATAGGTAATCAGCGCCGATAAAGTATCAGATCCTCGAAATCCTCGTGGCCCCCCCTTTTCTTGTTTCTTTCAAGGGCAGGGAGAGAAATAAAATAAAATGTAAGAAAAAAATAAGAGTGAAAAAAAAAAGACTTCTTCCTATCAACGAATACTATGCAGGTACTAGGAAATGGAAAGGTATTAGTGCGGGTTGGCCGCGTTTGCGTTTCCTTCTCAAACTTCTCACTGCTTCACGTGAAGATACCATTCCTCTTATTTGATTACCTACCTACATTCAATTGTAGCCATCTACCCATGGTACGTATGTATTGTGTTGTGCCCTTACCTTCTATTCTAATACCTAGGTAGATACCAAGCATGTACTAGACTAATAGAGCAATAAATCGAACCGATTAGGTTATGTTGATAATTACTTTCGGGATGCCGGACTGGGGGGTGGTTGGCCTGCAAAATCCGTGCAGCCGTGGAATTTATGAAAAAAAGAGTGGAAGAGTGAGAAAAAGAGGAGGATGTCTGGTTACACTAAAGATAACGCTTTCATGAACGAGGGGATCATCGGTGGGAATTCAATTAATCATCATGCCTTCTCGGTTGGTAAAATGCCAAGAATTTGTCGAATCTGCAATTGCGATGGAACATCAACTAAGTTGTTTTTGCTACCCTCTGATCCTTCCCGAGCCTTGTACCTGTATTTCGACCCAATCGGCACGTTCCCGCCGCTAAACCTAGCCGTTCCATCCCCTATTCTGATATTGCACCTAATACCTGGAGAAACCAACCGCACATGGGTAAAGGTATCCCACGGATATCGGATATCATTCGATTAATTATCATCACAGCCTACCTTAAGTGGTATTCTCTTTGTGTTGAGTGAGCCTCACCGTTTCAATTTTATGACATCCGTTCGGACATGATCTATCAATAGATCCAAGAATGAAATCTATCATAAAATGTACTAGACCATCACATACAATTTGAACTACTCTCAGCTCCCAACAGATCGCATACAGCTGTTAGTCTAGAGCGCTCTTATTTATCATCTGCCTTACTTAAGTGGTATATTCAGCTCACCACTAGAGACCACCAGAAATTGTAATCCCTACAAGGCTATAAGCTCACAAGAAATCAAGGAAATATGGCATCGCAACTCCCAGCTTTCCCCCGCACCATCTTCACCATCGTAGAACCCATCTCGCTGTAAGCATAGTATTCCATACCCCATACTGCCTTCACTTATTAGCTGACATCCCAACCCAGTATTGGTGGCTTCCTAGGCCCCTTCATTGATCCGGACTGGTTCATTGCCTCGCAGCTCGACAACCCAGATGTCAGCGCCGTTGTTCCAAGGGATGATAATGCACGCCTGGTCGCGCTGCAGCTAGGCAATGCTTACGGCTTGCTATTTCTACTCGGGGTCGCGGTGCTGTATACCACTAGCGAGCTCAAGGTTGTCCGGAACTATCTCATCGCCCTCTGGTTCGTCTCTGTGATCCCTCACGTACTCTTTCCTTGATCTTCCGATATCATAACTACTTGCCCCTTAAAAAGACATAATTAGGGGTACATGTGACCCGGTTACATATTCATTACATTATCTTTTACGTTGATTATTGAATCTACACTAAAACGGAACATGTAGGATCGCGGACATAAGCCACGTCGGGGTGACTTGTTGGCTACTCGGGTACGACAGGACCGTCGACGTGGGCTCGTGGAACGCCGTAACGTGGGGTAATGTCGGGTTTACTGTAAGCTATACCCTTCCTATTCTCATCGGGCCTTTCACATTGTAGTACACCCTGGTAACTAGAACTGGTACTGACAATAACTCTCGAAAAGATATTTCTATGCTTAACCAGAACAGCCTATCTTCTAGGCCTCTTCGGGCCAGATCGTAAAGCCGTCGCGGCATCTAAGAAGGCGGCATGAGATATGGTCACTCTATATATGTAGGATGATCAACGTCCTGTACATACATGTAGACTAATCGAAATCACACGAACACCATTGGGTATAGTCCATAGAAATCAATGAATTCATCGAGGGGATACACCCCTACATTCCCCTAAAACTGACACGAATCTCCTGGCCTGCAACTGGGATGGACTACTAATTTACAACTCCCTGTTTCTCAATACCCGCCACCCTTGATACTTAGAAAAGTCCCCTAATTGCAGAAAACCTCGCCATCATGCTATCATGTCATAGAGTAGAGAACCTGGAACTTCATGCGAACAGCGTCGTGATGGGTGGTGGGTGAATAGACAGGGTAGATTCCTGTGCGACAATGCCGATATGAATCAGCCCGACAAGAACCACATCCGACGTCGTAGACTGATGGATCTATAACGCCTCGACTAGTTTTCTCGAGGACGCTTCGCACCGTGGGGGTTCTGCCAATCTGATTGCTGGTTGCCCCCGAAGAATGCCGGGTTGAAGTGTGTAGGCGGTTGGAAATTCATCATCGGCATTCCCATCGGACCCATGCCACCCATCATACCGTTGTTCATGCCAGCGTTCATGTTCGGGTTCATGCCTCCACCTCTACCACCGCGCATTGCTCCACGCATATTGCCCATTCCGCCTCCAGGCATCATGCCTCCGCGGAAGTTGAAATTGGGGCCGCCACCACCAGCACCGAAGCCACCACCGAAGTTTCCACCTCCCATGTTGTTATTAAAGCCTCCAGGGCCGTTTCCATGGAAGCTACCACCCATGTTGTTTTGGTAGTTACCACGGAATCCTCCACGAGGGCCGTTGAAATTACCGCGAGTACGGAAGTTACCACGATCATTGTATCCTCCCATGTTGCTGCCTCCTCGAGAGCCTCCATCTTTGTTTGCTCGGGCGGGAGCATCCTTAGGTAGAGTCTTGAAGGGGTTGGTGTTGTGTGAGGTGTACAAGACAGTCACCTTCTTACCGCCAGATTGGACGGACTGGGCGAGCTCGGAGGCGACCGTTTCGATTTGTCGCTTTGCAGCAGTGGCGGCTTGTTGAGAGGTGAACTCGAGATAAGCTTGGCTATAAGGATAGTCAGTAAAACAGACCGACGACTCAATTAGCTAGGAAAATAAAACTTACCCTTTACTCTTGCCGTTCACTTTGTGCTCAGAGAAGGTGATATCTTTCAGTTCATCCTCGCAATCGGCTCGACGAATCCAGCCACGGATGTCATCATCTGTCGTCCACCACTGGAGCTCCGACAGAAGGAGGGCACTAGTAGCACCCGGGTCAATAGGCCGGTCATCAGAGGCCTCCTTCCGCTTGACACCCTGGCTAAGGGTTGCGCTACTACTACGGGCATCCATATTGTCTTGCTCGTTGTAGTCGTCGTTGTGTGTATGAGAAAGAGAATCAGGATTGGAACCGTTGGCTATGGTGATGGAAGAATTGTTTTCGTACGCGTGATTATTCGACTCGTCGAGCTTGGTGTCCTCAGATGTACCGACATTCGCGTCATGTACATCCCCATACACGTCAATCTCGAAATCTTCGTCGGCCATGTTGCAGATTCCTGGGAAGGTACGTAAATTTAAGGAGAGACTAAGAAGGAAGGAAGGAAGGTAGGTCTGGAATCTGTCAAGTCAAGGGTGTATTCAGAGTAGATACAGGTGCCTGTCGTTGTCCACTCCATATCATCAGTCAACCAGAAATACATGATGCGGAATCCTCAGCTAGAGATGGAATAAATAACAGGAGAAAAGAAAAATTCTCACAATATCGAATACGTACAATTCACAACCTTTCGACGCAAGATGTTCCCTGACGCCGAACCCTCCCTAAGCAAGTATTTCCCAGAATGATGCTGGGGTTTCAACAAATGGAGATATCAAAGACGAAGCTCTGTGCTTGCAGTCTTTTACACTCTTCCTCGAAAGAATATCGCACGCAGGTTTCCTTCCAAGCTGTTCAACCGTTACGCGACTGCGATAATGGTGGTGATGTAGTGTAGAGTACAGGTAACTTAAGGTCCGACGACAATTAGAAAGACGTAAAGTGGATGAGTCCCAACTTCTTATAAATCACCACCGATATTATGGGCGTTATTAGTAGTTTGTATCCTCCAAATCGTCACTTAAGACGGTGCAAAACTACTCTTAGACCAGTATGGCAAACGTAGGAGAAGAAAGAAATCGAAATGGACCAAGGATAAGGTAAAGGGAAACGGAGAAGGAGTTGTTGAAACACGTCGTAAGCGACCTAAAGGCAGAGAGTACTACTCCGAGATACGCATAGTCGGGAAGTCGGTCGGCCGATACACTACACCTGGACGTGTTGACGATATGTCGTATCGGATATCTGAGATCAAAGACGACGACGTTTGTGTCCGATGTATTAAATCAGGGACTCTGATAGAAGTGGATGTTGGTTTGGATTTGACAGCTAAAACCGCCGAAGAGAAAGTTCAAGGGTGTGAGAAAGCCTGGACGATTGCACTAATGCTGAAATGGGTTCGAGTCTTGGGGGACTGTGACCCACTATGGCAGGCTCTAATAAATGAGGCTGCGGGTAAGCACGGGGCAGGGCACCTTACCTTAGCGTTGCGCATTTTCAAGCTTAATACGGAAAGTACGAATGTACCTGGGTACCTACATGAACATACATGTACCTAAATCGGTACAGTACCGGTACATGACAACTCACGTGCTCTGGAGCTCGTTGCTGGCCAGGCCAGATTGCATCTGCGCAAACTGAACGCTAGCACCATTTTGGAGGTAGCTGGAGGCGTGTGGTCCCTAACTTTTACCTGGAAATCTGGCCGTACCCATCACCACTTTCACTTCTAAACTTCCCAACAACGAAGCAACGATTCGAGCTGTTCCTAACTCATACACCGCCCACAACGACGAGATCCCCCCCGACCTTGTTCCTATCCATCAATTGCGATTTTCTTCAAACCTACCTACCCACAATGTCGGAAATACAAGATATCCTCGAGATCCCTAAGGACTTCATTAAGGATGGCACTCAGTTCTTGTCGCGGTGTACTAAACGTACGTAACTCCTTACGCCTTATTCTCATCTCCATATTTCCATATCTCCAAGGACTCCTACGAAGCTCGTTTCTCAGGAGCAGAACGCGTGAAATGGGGAACTGAATCGAACAGAAGTAGAACGTCGACAAGAATGCTAACGTATTTATTACATAGCGGACAAGCGAGAATTCATCCAGATCAGCAAAGCTGTCGGCGTTGGTTTCCTAGTCATGGGCGCAATTGGCTATCTGATAAAACTAAGTACGACCGCACTCCCTTGATTTTATAGAGAGCAGGGTCATTACTAACATGCTTTTACCGTAGTTCACATCCCCGTTAATAACATCCTGGTCGGCGCTGCGTAAAACAGCATTTAAACAAATAGGGGGTTGCCATGAATGAAGAATGAGGCCGTGATTAGGACGGGGAACTAAGGGGATACGGCGCAAGGCCAGAAAGACGAGGGAAAACACCTTCAATACGATGCTGCGAGATATCGACAGTGGTGTGATCTTATACGATATACGTTTCCTTTCCGTAACCGAACGTGAGGAAAGCAATTGGTCTCGCTCAATCATTAGGGGAAACGTGAGGTCCGGGATGACTAAATGCTATTTTGTATTTTTGTTCTCCCGCATTGGGTTGTCTAGGCCGTTGTACAAAATTGTATCTCAATTTCTACCCAAAAATGAATGAGTGCCTATCTAAAAGAATCCCCAACACCATGATATTTCTCGTCCACAGCGTTTCCCTAACGCCAGAATAGCTTGTATCAGAAGCCTATAAGTCATAGATCAATGCCCAACAAATCGTCGAAATCAACCAGCCAACTAAAAAGTTATCTGTCCTAACTGAATGGGAAACATTGTCCCTATCAAAATAGTTGGTCTACCCCGTATTTTTCACCAGGATTTCCTTGATCAAAATATATCATTGTCTTCATCTGCCTCATCTTCATCCGAGTCATAACGAGGAAGCCTACGGCCGGGGCCTAGGGGTCTGAGCTTTTCGTCGTATCCTGACCCCATTCGGGGCTCTCCTTCATCGAATGAGGACTCATTGTATGAATGCACCGTGACCGTGCCCAGAGAATTGTCCCAGCCGTTTAGTGACGATGCTACATTTGTGTTAGTAGTGCTTCGTATTCTAGATTCTATGGTCGCTAGGATTTGTCTTACCAGCAATAAATGGAGCTGTAGGATGCCAACTCGCATCTCTCACAATCGTAGACCAGCCGGGCAACCCGGTATTGTAAAACTGGCGAATGGAGCCACCTGGACGTGGGATGGTGCGTGCTTGTGACGTAGTCGCCTTGACGTCGACAATACCCGCAATCGTTGCATCCATGTTATATATGTATACCTTGCCATCGTGGCTGCCCGAGTACACATATCGTGAGTTGGTGCTTCCCGGAGGCGAGAAGTGACATCGGATCAGTGTCCGTAACACTTTATGGCCGCGGAATGTGACGACTGAGTTATCATTCGGGTGTGGGAACCACTGCGAGTCGTCGAATCGGCCCCACCGGTAGTCAAATTCGCTATAGCGAGTATGTTGCCGGGGGTTCAGATCTTCAAACTGCGCCGTCGTGTACATCATCTTGAGATCCCAGAGCTTCATGCTCTGGTCTTTGCCATTACTGAGTAGGTATCGACCATCGTTCTTGCTGTCGAGATACGTAAGCCCTTCAATGTGACCTACGAACGCGCCGGCCTCGCGCCCGTCGCCCATGCTCCGTCGGTCCCACACTTTGATCGTAGTGTCGTCGCTACCTGAGTAGAGAATGTGTGGCGAGGACTTGTCGGCGAAGCACACGGCGTTGACATCATCATCGTGACCTTCAATAGTATGTAGTACTCTTCGCGACTCGATGTCATAGACCACAATAGAATTCGCATTAGTCCCGGCCACCAGCTCCCGCCCATCACCTGAGAATCGAATCGAGAAGATACCAAACCCGCCTCGCCAGCCTATTCTGCCATGCTCCGACAAACTCAGCATGTAAGGGTCGCCCGTGTCATTCGGGTCGGTTGGAGCTAAACAGACATTACTCTGAATGGATGTATATGCTAACCACTTGTTGTCCGGGCTCAAGGATGCATCTGTCAACGTCCAAGACCCGAATGTGAAAGGTACAGTCTTGTAATGCCGCCAGTTATAAGGATTCGAAGTATCGTACATCCGGACCTTCATATCCTTGACGCAGGCAAAGAAGAAATTGCCATCGTCTGAGAATTGTCCAGAGTAGACGTTGTCGTCGTAGTTAATAATCATCTCAGCATCCGAGCTGGGTATCATTGACTGCGCCATAACTCCTTGATTGATTCGACGTGTTGCCCGGTTCCCTATACCTAATTCGCGGTCTAATATCCGACGAGCTAATTGCTTCTTTGTTTTGATAGGGGAATAGATGTCGTTTGTGCCAAAAGTCCCAGAATCCATTAGCTCCCTTCCCTTGTCGCTAGGGACCTTAGGAAATCTGTCAGGATCTGAACCGCGCGGTCGTCTACGGTACCCGAAGTGGAAGTCATCTTCATCTTCGTCGTCGCCTTCTCCGAACACTAAGTGACCGAGGTTCGATCTTCGAAGGAAGTCTAATACTTGGCGTCGCGACAAAAGGCCAGTACGACGACCTATATATGTAGCCCGGGTTAGGTCACAATTATTCAGGTTGCAAAGGATAGGGACGCACTACTTATCAAGTGGATCAGACGCTGTTGTACAGCAAGTCGTTCGGCGTCAGGTGATTGTGAACCCTCCCCATTACCAGTCTCTTCATCGTCGTCGTCATCCTCTATTCGTACTAGGAAATGGACGTTACCCTCTTCGGCATCTGTATACTTGTGTGTTAGCTGTGTTCCTGTGTAGGGGAGTCATAGACCCTGCGCACCATGAAACTCGTCTTCCTCTTCGAATATGTCGTGGTCCATATCATCCTCATCTACTTCTTCCTCGTCATCTTCGTAGTCGGGGTCATGCTCATCCTCCTCATTGTCTTCAGCGTCGACATAATATTCAGGATAACGCCCCTCGTTATCTGACGAACTTGAGCTACTCATCGCGCCTAGGCCGTGTGTTCCGACTCAGCTACTTATCGATACTAGGATGTACTTGGAAGTCTCCAGAGAGCCGACTGAGGTGTTGGAAAGTGGAAGATGCGCAGACCAATATAGAATGAAATAAATGTGATTGATAGTTTGAACCTGGCCACAATAGGCCACACATGAATCCGCCTTCCCAAACCTTTACATGACGACACCGGAATTCCGAGAGCTTTAATGTCGATTTGATTAAAGGTTTGGCGGGATGGCGGGATGGCGGGGTGCTGATAGCTCTATCGTTCACTAACAACGGAAGCTAAACCATCCAATGATTGGTAAGAGACAAGGACATCATCGGCTTTTATGCCGGACTTAAGAGGGACTTGCTTGCGCAACCTCTCTTTCTCTTTCTCTTTCTCCGCTAAACACCAAGTTTAAACCCAACTTGCGACCTCGGGGTATCAAAATGGAAATAGTATAGCGACATCCGTGGTAAATTCATGCATTACAATTAATTTAAGTATACCTATGATTGTATAATCGTTCTATCGTATATACCATTTTTGGTGTTCAAGGATTGGCTTAATCAACGATATGTAGATGACCAAGAATTTCGTAGCTTTTGTAGAACTGATAGATAACAATAAGCCGTGATTCAAATATCGAACACAAAGAACCATCGTAATAATTAGATGAGTCTATTATACTAGTAATATTCTATACCATGGTTGTGGCTGTTGCCTTTACCTGCGGGCAACTACATTATTAATTGAAGACCCATAGCGACTGCTATAATCCGCAATGTCTTATAATCAGCCGAACTAGGAGACACAAAAACCCTTTCCAACTTTTCTTCTTTTGGGTCACACCTGCACCATATCACCAACTCAATGTTTGCTATACTCTTAAAACGATGACCAGCTCAGCATATCATCATGGCAGACAGAGATGCTTATAGGATTTTGCATAGGTACCTAGTCTTTAGTCTTATCATCTGTCTTCATACTACTATTCACCGCCTAACGAAGTCAACGGCATCTCCATCATAGTTAGTAACCATGGAGCCTCACGAGGAGCTACTTACCTGGGCTACAACCCAAGGTGTCAAGCTCTCCGGTATTGCCCCGAAGCGGATTCCGGGAAGAGGCATCGGTCTTATTGCGACTCGGGCGATTCAGGTCTACACCGTTCCATCTACCCCTGAAGCTACGGATGACTAACGCATTGGGCAGCCCGAGGAAGTTGTGCTCGAGGTCCCCACATCTTGTCTTCGTAGCATGGACACGGTCCGCAAGCCCATCATCCGCCATCTTCCGAAGTCTATCTCAGTACACGGCCTTCTAGCTGCCGATCTAGCTCTAGATGCATCCTCCAAGTACGCAGTCTGGAATGCGGTATGCCCAAGCCCGGAAGACTTCAATGGCATGCCGTTAGTCTGGCCTAAAGAACTACGGGCGCTTCTACCGTTAGCGGCACGGGACCTTCTCGCGAAGCAGGAAGCTAAGTTTGTCCGTGACTGGGCTGCGGTATCAACGGCCTACCCACGGCAGCTGGATGAGGGCAGATATAAGTACGCATGGATGCTGGTCAACACGCGAACGTTCTACTACGTGAATCCAAAGTTGAAGAGGAGAAGTAAGGACGATCACATGTGCCTCCAGCCTGTAGCGGACCTATTCAACCATGCAGATGAAGGGTGTAATGTGGCATTCGATAACGACGGCTTTGCGATTAAGACTACCAGGGCGTACGAAACGGGTGAAGAGGTCAAGATCTGTTATGGTCGACATAGTGGGGATTTCTTGCTCGTCGAGTATGGGTTCGTTATGGATGATAATCGCTGGGACGAGTTTCTTCTCGACGATGTGCTACTCCCACGGCTAAGTGCTCGGCAAAAAGAGAGGCTAGAGGAAGTCGGTTTTCTAGGGAAATATGTCTTAGACCGAGAGACAGTCTGCCACCGAACGCAAGTCGCTGTCAGGTTACTATGCTGCGGAGTTAGAGAGTGGAAAAGGTTTGTGGATGGAATCGATGATGGCGAGCGTAGTCAGAAGGGTGCGGATCAGTTGATCCTGGATCTTTTAAGGGAGCAGAAGCGGAATGCCAACAAGACGATTTCCGAGGTTGAAGCCCTTACTGTAGGCGACCAACAGCAGAGGGAGGTATTGATCAAGAGATGGAGACAGATTCAAGACTTGGTCGATGCGAATATTGTGCGCCTTGAGCAGAACAATAATTAGACAATCAAAAATAGAATAACTGGTCCAACTTCATTAATTAAGACTGGATTAATGCTTATTGATGGGAGTTCATGACAATATACATAGGTACATCGCAAGTCAGAGGGTTCAATGTTGACTCGTGCCCAATTTCTCCCCAAACGCCCGGTTACAATGCTCCTCAAAATTTCCCAATTTTTGTATCCCGCAATAGTATCTTATAATACAACGTCATTTCGTAAATCATGCCTTCACTCGACGTGTTCAAGTGTTAGAACTTGATGATAGACCTGACTCTCTCCTCAAAGCCTCTTTCCTCGCCTTAGCTTCTTCAGCATCGAGGAAGTCCTGCCGTAGCATGTCCTCCTTCTTTTTCCTCTCGGCTTCTTTCTGTACCATCCATACTATTATCATATTAGCATGTGCACGTATACGCGTCTGGCTGGCGTCATCCACAGCTATCTCTCCCTTGTGCGCGACCCGAGATTGGGGGCTGCCTAGGGATCTATGGCTGGAATATGGGAGTTAGGCTTTGAACATACTCGGCTTGTCTGATTTCGAGTACTCCTTGAGCTGGGTGACGAAGTCGTCAAATTCTTTCTGCTTCTCGTACCGCCGCTCTAGACTTTTCTTCTGTAGCTCCGGGTTGTACTTCTTGAAAAGCTCCTCATCGGTCGGCTGCACCCACAAGACAAATGCCGGCCCGCCTATGCATACTGTTCCGCCGCTATAGATAGAATGTGTACGTTAGTTTGCTTGTCCGGTTGTGTGGCGCTTCATGCTAATGTTGGCGGGTTCATATTTTTGGAAGATAAATTGATCGCGTGAGTATTTAAACTGCGCTTACTTACACAGCCAACATCTTAAGCCATGTTCCGAGCCTCCCTGACTTGGCTACCATCTTGGTCTTTTTGTTGCCCTTTCGTAGCGCCTATTGGTTGGCGCAAGAGAATGGGATGGAGGTTTTCACCCTCGATACTAGCCGACGATCAATGACGAAAGTTGATTGTCCAAGGATCCTTACATAATTTGGTGTGGCTAGTAGATTGTGGCTATAAGCAAAGATCACAAATCAGTTCCATTCTATTGGGTCGCGGGGTCGGTGTTTCATCCCACAATCCTGGTTACACGTGAAGTTTTTTGTGGTGTAGAGTTTTAATGCCCTCATTTGCTCTTTCAATGCTAGCCCTACGGTACATACCCTACATACATAATTACACCGAGGACAATATGAATTCTGCGATATCGGGTCTCACGAAGCTACATGTAGCCTTAGCATCCAAAAATGAAAAAGATGTTTGCTCTTGTCGATGATTGTCTACTGTTTCAAGCTTATCTAACCCCACGACTACAATGCGGGACCCCAACTTTCTTGCATTTCCCAGTGGCTCGGGATTATCTGTTAGCGCTTCCCTTTGTGTCCTAACGCAGATCGATGTGTACAGTAGAACGATTGATCTTGTCCTATCCATAGATGTGCTTGTATTACTGCTGTACGTAGGTACCAGAATTGGGGTGAAACGGCAGGGGTAATCTGAGAGAAGTGAAGTTGATGTGCTCCAAAAACGTGCGTCTAATGAGTGGTAAACAGCATATCCTTCTTGTGGCCTCTTATGTTTCTAAAATGCCTAGCCGTGGTTATAGAGAAGGTTGTTGTTCATCCATTCCAATCTGTTCACCGGACCGGATCTTCCCGCTGCGTTGTCATTTTCATTTTATTTTCCTAGGTAGATGAAACCTAAGCGTTACCTAAACAAGAGCAATCACAATGTTCCCTTATTCAAAAAGAACTCAATTCTATACATACCTAATGCACTATGGATTGTATGTACTTACTACTATGTAATTATTTAGGTAACGACGGATAGTGGAAAATACATGTATCCCTGAATTATTTCGTACATGTATATAAAAACAACTTTTCGCATTACCAAGGATAGCGTCACCCGGTTGCCGGCATTGAGAGTGGACATTACGGTTCATGCTAACAGGGGTGGTCGGATGAGGCTGGCTTCATTCTGTAGGTACCCGAAGGGGGTTGGTTCACCAATCAATTGCCGCTAGTCCGTCAGCCCCTGTGAGTTCTGATACTTGCGACTCTGCCTCGCTATGACGGGAGTTGTGTATGATGCGTGTCTTCGGATGCCACGAATTCATTTCCCACGTCTGTGACATGGATAGCTCTTACAGTTCCGTACCTACACAGGAGTAGCAAGAACCTGATGATGAGCATCTTGAAATAAAGTTTGGAATACAATTTCATTTTCATGTTACATGCAGGCTTACAGCATGTAACTTCAATGTTGCTTGTAGGTGTAGACTAGGAACATGTACCACCAGAGTGTAAGCGCTGGGTGCAGTTGTGTATCTATCCTTGTTTTATCTTTAGACCATCAAGATGCTAAGGGAGAATGTATGGCCGGCATTGTTAAACCCGGTCAAAGTTAGACATTCATCATCGCTTCAAGCACTAGGTACTCTTACATACATACATGTATTCCTTTCGTCAAAAATACGTAGAGGTATCTTACACATCTTGACTGGCTGTGCAAGTGAGGGTTAGAATTGAATAAGACGGATGGATGGGAGGCTGTAAAACAAACCAATTCAGCCATTCTCAGGCCTCCAGGTCTTCTTGGCACTGCACCAAGTCCGAACATCCGTCGAATAATCTGTGGTAATCAGTCCTATCGTACAGATGCCATACAGATACAGGTCACATCGAAGTAACTCTATCGGTCAAAATAATGCGTTAGATACATCATTGATGCTTGGACTTACCTAGGTACATGTAGCTTTTTAGCGCGTGGACAAGCAATTCCACCTGTACATGTATGTACCTACCATTTACCTTATGTACCTTACCTTAGGGGAGGGGCAGTAACGATACAGTTTACTTACGTCCATACATGTAGGTAGCACTTATTATTATTCAATGTTATTAGGATCCTCGAGGGGTCCAGTTGTACCCGACTTGCCGATTCAACTCGACTTCACTCTCCTAACCAATTCCAATTCCTGTAGGAAGATCGTCCTCAACATTCGTACGTATTCTTTTTCCACCTTCTGCAGAGCAGACATAATAGTAATTGCGACTACCGTAGAAAGGGTCATGCTTGTTATTCACCAACTCACACGGTAACCTCGGAGCGTTCTTTCATCACCCACCTATTCATTACTCGCATCATTGTTGAATCATCGGCGAAGCTTCACTGTTCCATTCTCTTTCTTCTGCCGTTCTAATATACTTTGTTGCTCAGCCCGAAGTTTCCTCCTTCTATACGAAACACTACAAGCATAAGGCCTGTCTATTATTGAAGAAACGTCACTCCCAATTACGCAGCGACTTATATGCATTCCTTCATACGATGCTTTAGCATCGCCGTTCTCTGACTCGCGGTTTTCCCGAACATAGCCCTTCACTGTCTGGCGCCGTCGGTGTGGTAAATTTCGAGCGGACCGACTCCTTATTTTCGCATGCGCTGTTAGCCTGTGCCGTACTATCAAAATTTCGGACCTATATTCGTCTCGGACAAAACTTGTTAGCCAGTTCCGAGCCCAGACTCGCTACGTTTCTGTCATACATTGGCCTGTCGAAACCGACGATCATTACTGAGCCGAAACACCCAGATACCGCTTACGATCCACGACTTGAACACCTTTGCGACAACTTCCAGCCTTATCTTGTCCTTGAGTCTTAATTGCGAAATATAATTTCACCTGGTTCTACAAGAATTGGTGAATGTGGTCCTGTATTGCGGTTGAGATCAAGAGCTAGAACCGTGTTGAAGGGGAGGCTTGGCAGTGTTTGAGGTTGCCCAGGAACCTTGAACGCAGCACTGTTTACGACATTCTAGGCTAGCAAGTGCGTAATAGTCAACTTACTGGCTGCCAATATGGCATACAACAGCGGATATCAGGACCAGCAACGTCCTTACGCTGGACCAGCAGCACGAGCACCCCGCGGACCTCCTGGGCCTCCTCGAGAAGCGTACCCTCCAGGCCCGCAACAACATTACGACCAATACCAAGATGGTTATGATTACGGATATGATGAATATGATAATTCCTACCAACAAGACTACGGTCCACCACCTCAAGATTACGGAAGACGACCGCCGCCTCCGAATCAAGGTTACCCACCGCAGGACATGTATGGTCCCCCGGGGCCTGGTGGTCCTGGCAGAGGTCGGCCACCTCCCGGTCCTGGAGGAAGAGGAGGAGCAATGCGCGGCGCTCCTTTCCCACGTGGCGGCGGTCATCCCGGCCCTGGCAGAGGTTATCCGCCTTCTGGTCGAGGTGGTCGGCCAGGCCCTCCAGATCGATCGATGTCTTCAGACCCTGGTGGTAAGGAATCCAAGTATGACAAGATAAGAGACTACAGCTAATTTTAATAGCGAATCGCCACGGAGGCCCCATGACCAGTCCGAACGAACAAGATTTCGGCAGCCCGTTCCCCGTATTTCCTGGTCACAATAGAAGGACAGACCTAGATGAGGAGACTGACATCTTGAATCGAATGGGAGGGATGGATATAAACGGAGGAAGGCCCGGTATGCCTCCCAAGAATGGCCCGGGTCCAGGAAGAGGGCCTGGCCCAGGACCGGGGCCCAGGAGAGCGCCGACTATGGACGACTACGGGCGTCCATCTATGGACAGTCAAAGAGGTGGACGAGGACCTCCACAAGGATATCCTGACCCACGACGAGGACCACCGCCTGATCAAGGCTATGGCTACCAGGATGACGGATACGGTCCCCCAATGTCACCTACAAGAGATGGATACGGGCCGCCGGGCAGAAGTATGACGATGCCCGCGAACAACGAGTACATGCGCAATGCTATGCCGCCACCGCCGCCGCGTGTGGACAGCGCTCCTTATAATGGTTCTGCTGGTCGCAACCCACCCCCTCCGCGTCCTTCTACAGCTTCTGGAAATCGGCCACCGCCTCAAAGAATGTATCCTGATCAAGGTCCTCCAGGACAATACATCAATGGTTCATTACAGCCGCCTGGATGGAATGAAGAGCCAGACCGGACGTCTTTTGGTGACTTCTATGATACGTATTATGACCAAAGAGTCAGCGGCGAGCAATACCCCCCTGGTAACCAGTTCCGTGAGGACATCCCGGATTTTGATGCAGTTCCATCGCAAGGTCCTCGAGCATCGTTTGATCAGCACATGCGTCCCAGTCAGCCCGGAATGCCTCAGCCTGGGCCTGCGCGCCAGCCCGAAATGTCAAGGGCCAAGTCGCAACCAAACTTGCGTGAGCCCCAAGTAGCTGTTTTTGAGATGGCAGGTGATATGCCACCGGTACCACCCGGCGGTTTCCAAGCGTATAAACCACCGACTGCTGGTCCAGGTCTCCCTAGCACTCCAAGCGCCACAAGACGCAGTTCACAGGGTACCCCACAAAGCGGGCCGGGCTCTGGGCATCCAGCACCCATCAGACCCGGACTGATGCCGAATTCGATGGTGAATCTGAACGAAAAGCCTGCTCCCATTCGTAACTATAGCGGCACGCCGCCTGCTGCTGCTGGAGCACAAGGCCGAACACCGCCGCCTCCGCAAAACGGACCACCGCCTTCCGTCGCTGAAAAAGTCCCTGTCACACCCGAGGAGTTGGAGCGTTTACGCAACATTATCAAGAACGATCCGAATGACCAGCAGTCTGCTCTCACACTCGCAAAGAAGTTGGTAGAAGCAGCGGATGTTCTGGTTCCTAGGTTGCCCGATCCCAAAGCAAGAGCTAGATCACGGGAGCGCTATGTGATGGACGCGCATAAAATCCTGAAGAAGCTCGTCAGTGCGCAAAACCCCGACGCCATGTTCTTCTTGGCCGATTGCATGGGTCGTGGTGTCCTAGGTGAAACAGATAACAAGGAAGCATTCACTCTTTATCAGTCAGCTGCAAAACTGGGCCATGCCGCAGCAGCTTATCGGACGGCCGTCTGCTGCGAACTTGGTAATGATGAAGGAGGAGGCACACGCAAGGATCCTCTGAAAGCGATTCAGTGGTATAAGCGCGCTGCAACACTCGGCGATACCCCCGCTATGTATAAGGTTGGAATGATCATGCTGAAGGGACTGCTTGGTCAGCCTAAAAACCCGCGGGAAGCTGTTGGATGGTTGAAGCGAGCCGCTGAACGGGCAGATGCAGAGAATCCTCATGCGCTACACGAATTAGGGCTTCTATACGAGTCAGCGCAGCCGAACGATGCTATTGTAAGAGACGAAGCGTACGCCCTACAATTGTTTGAGCAGGCAGCTCAACTTGGGTACAAATTCAGTCAATTTAGAATGGGATGCGCTTACGAATACGGCCTCATGGGGTGTCCCATCGACCCACGGTTATCAATCATGTGGTATAGCCGAGCTGCTACGCAAGAAGAACATCAATCGGAGTTGGCTCTCAGTGGATGGTATTTAACAGGGAGTGATGGTGTCTTACAGCAGAGCGACACTGAGGCATATTTGTGGGCTAGAAAAGCAGCTCAGGCTGGATTAGCCAAGGCGGAATATGCCATGGGCTACTTCACCGAAGTTGGGATTGGCGTGACTGCAAACCTAGAGGATGCAAAACGCTGGTACTGGAGAGCAGCAAGTACGTTCACCCCGACAACTTTATCTCCAAACTTGTAACTTGGAAACCCGAAAAGCTAACAACGATATAGGCCAAGATTTCCCCAAAGCTCGCGAACGACTAGAAGATCTAAAGCGATCTGGCAGGAACGGCCCTCGCCAACGCGAACGTATTTCCCGAAGCAAGATCGGCAAACAACAAGAGGGCGAGTGTTCCGTGATGTAGAATGCTCGGACCACGGCTGCAGAACCTATAGTTGATCAACGTGGAAACGAGCAACAATTGTCATGCCGATCTTCGTCTCTTCCGGGCTCAAACTTGTACCAGCCGGTTGTGAAATCAAGAATTCAGTCAACTCTAGAAGACCCATTCATAGAATGATCAGATGAACTTGTTGGAGCTGGTAGGAGGCAATAAGTCCAGGAAGACATGGGGAACCACCTTCGAGGTTGCATGTCGAATTGAGTGATTATTGTGGTTTCAAGGCCGGGAAGATGAAAAAGAGGAAAATGTCGAGTGTGGTGTTCAAGATACCAAAATTCTACTCGATAGAGAGGATTTATACCCCCGAGTTGGACAGATAGCTTGGTTGTAAGCTCTTTTACGAGCTTGGACCCATGGAAGATGGTCCAGGAATAAACAACTTTCTTACATTCATGTATGCCGACTACTCTCTACGTTACCAAATGGCTGGCATAGGTGTCCATCATTCAAATTCAGGTAGTCTTACAAATCTTAAGCCTGGGTTGTCTTCTAATCTGGCAATAGTACACATTACCGCGCCTAGCAACATAACAAGGACCATGAACAGCATCTGAAGCGTTATTGCAAGAACTGGTCCTAGAAATTATTTGGCTTAGCGCGCTAACATAAAATCTCTACCTAGGTACCTAGGTACTATGTAGGGTTAAATTGCTACATGAGGTATACCGACGAGTTCAAGAGAGGATATAAAAGGCCACTAACGGTCCACTGACGAAAATTGGTTAGTGGTGTAATAGACCGCTGACGGAAAATGGTTAGTGGTGTAATAGTCCACTAACGTAAAATCGTTAGTGATCCATGTAGCAGCTCACTGACGAAGAACCGTGGTGTAGTGGTTCACTGAGGTTAGTGATGTAATAGTCCACTGACGAAAATTGGTTAGTGGTGTAGTGGACCACTGACGAAAAATGGTCAGTGATATAATGTTCCACTGACGTAAAATGGTTACTGGTCTTTAGATGGTCCCGTGTCGATGTCGAACTTTGCGCCCAAATCATGACAGGGGCGTGCGATACACTGTAATCACAGGGGATATAGCGTCAAAGCTCACTGTATTTATTATGACTACAGCGAGTAACCCACAGCGGGCTTCAGCGTTAAATTTCCTGTATTTACAGCGCACCTCGAAACCAACAACTTTGTTTACGTTCGGGGCTAAAGCTCCGATCGCCAACAAGCTCGTGATAACCTTCAATATAAAACCAACCTGTTACTCAAGACAAAAGAGCTTAGATATGGACATTACTTGACATCTTCCATGAGGCAGGAGTCCACCAAACCTTCCAAGCCTCTTTATGCTATACAGTCACATGTTTTCCATCTGTTGATTCCGCAATTAGTTGCATATGATATTGAATATATACCTACCTCATATATAGGAACTACGAAGAGCGCTTGTAAGCCCCCTACAGCCAGGCATAGAAGAGTCTAAGACGATGCCGCGTAAGTCACGGCTGACCCCTAGTCTTCCCTTGATCATCTATCCCACAGGATTAAATATGAGCAGCATTAGTACCTGAATCATAAACTAATACGAAGCCAGCTGAACTTAACCGCATCCACCATACTCGTCTCCCGCCTCTCGATGACTTAGGGACCTTTGATGAACACCATAAGCCTAGCGACAGTAGCATAGGCAAGAGGAGGCTGATAAGTTTTGATAATTTCTCAATTATGAGGAACGGTATCCCTCAAAAGGATGACAGTAGCGGGACGTTAGTAAGTTACTCGAGAGGCTTCTGCTAACCCTTTGCTAAATATAGAATATCGTTATCACTAACATTCATCAGGTCATGATAAATGAGGGAAACACAACCTATCACCAAACGTCTGATGTTGACCTTAACCAGTCTGCTCTTGGACTGATGAGAGATGCTCCTAAGATTGGCCCAAACGTTGCAGACACTCTCAATTATTGTTGTAGAACAGAACCTGATTCGACAGCCGCTATCAATCTCGGATTTAAGAATACTATTTACCGATGGACGCCACAGTCAACGATCACATACAATGTGAATAAGTTCTTTCCCAAAAGCAAGCTCGCACACGCCATGAAGTGTCTCAATGAGGCAGCAGTTGAATGGAACAAGGCAAATATTGGCGTGCAATTCAAAAGAGTTCCAGACAATACACCAGCTGTTTTCCAACTAGCATACGCCACCGGTAATAGGGGCTGGCTAGCATGCGCCTTCTTCCCCAACGCCAAACTGGAAGATAGACAGTTATATATATGTGAAAGAGCTTTCGAGCAACTTTATTCTCCTTGGATGGCTAATATTTTCTCCCATGAGCTTGGGCACATCCTTGGTTTGCGCCACGACTTTGCACCAGAACGGGAGAAGCATTATCCATGCGTAGTATGGGGCTCAAGAAACCTCTCGTCGGTCATGAACTACTTCGACCACGATATGAGTCAGATGCGCCTCCAAGAAACAGACCACGATGAGTTGAGGCAGTTTTACGACTATCGCGAAGAGCAATATCGCTCGTTCACAATCATTGACGTGGATCCGGTCTGCCAAGATACTCTGTCGTCATCACCATCCGCGACGCTTCTCTTCCGTCTTCGGTCAGTTCAGTCTCTGCCTTGCCTCGAGTTCATTTTCTTACAGCTGACTATATGGCTTCTAGTAATGGGAAAAGGAAACTGCTGGAGATCATGCATTTGGTTCATATAAACTAAGGGATGTACGGAGGCTAATGGAATACTTAAAGCATCTTGAGGAGAATTAAAAGATAGGTATGGAGGTTCCTTCGGCAACATGAATAAGATCATTAACTTTCTATGTTCTTATCTTGTCGCATTTCATTTGAAGTTATGTTGAAAAGACTGTGTGCGTATAAGGTAAAAGTAGGCGAAAAGCATCACCTGCATGGTCTATGTAGGTCAGCATGAATACCCCGCGTACCACCAACTCTTCTGAGGGCCGTCGAAAACCGTAGCTTAAGACTCCGGGTCTCTTCTCTTCTTTTCTCTCCACGGATAAAAGGTTGTAGGTGGCTGATTAAGCGGTATTAAGTTGTACCATATTTACTACCTTATTTGCTACCTCTAAAGAGTTTACAATGTTTTCTAACTCCTTTCTGTGCCGTTGAATTATTGACAGGGAGGCTGATCGCTGGGTTTGCGTGACTTTTGTAGGTTACGATGTTCGTGGTACCGAGCTCATCTAACTGCACATGTGCTTACATGTAGGTAGGTCCTGATCTCCTACCTACTCAGCCCCTCAATATATGGATACCTTCGTCAGCTTAGGTTACACGGGAATGTGGTAGAAAGAGCGAGAATGAGTTGCCGCCCGGTCAGTAAGGAGGCATTCTGGTATATTCGACTTCTTGGGGTCAAATCAGGAGTGCTATGTACCCAGCTACGCAGCTATCATTCTAGATTAGGCGCATATGTATCTCAGGTACCTAAGTCTAGAAGCCTCCCTAATATGGCTAGGTACCTAGGCACACCGAATTCCCCAATGATGCCCAATCTCCGCAGCTCCCCTAAAACTCGTCCGTCGTCCAGGAAGGAGACTGTCTCCGAAACATGTTCAAGTAGAGTCCACAACTGTATATGCTGTTTTTCCACTTGTCGACGTGGCCAAACTCAGTAAAATGTTGGTAGAGCGTGGCGCTACTTGATCCACGATTATTGCGACATGTAAATAAATAAGGCTGCGGGAGTGATAAGCTCACAGCGAAGCAAATCAAGATGGTAGAGTGAAAGCACTTGTATAAAGAAGTCTGAGGAGCGGGGTCTGAGGGGAAGAAATGAGATCTACCTAGTGTATGATCAGGGGGATGATACTAGATTGGTCATTCAACGTCAAATTGACATGGAGTTCTGCTTATCTAGAGTTGACTCGGCCTACGTCGATGGTCCCTACTAGCCATGTGGTTCATATACCCCATACTCCCGCCCGGTTATGTTGGCGATTGGCCTCTACGTGTGAACCTCATAGAGAGGTACAGCATGGCCACAAGAAGATAGATAGATGTGGTCAGGGTTGAATGGGTTTATAGGCTGGGGGCGGTTCCGCATTCCTACTTCTTAATATGTACGGCCATTACCTACAGATGAATTATTGGATCTCCTGTCGACGCGTCTCCCGCACAGAAGAATCGCCACGTCTTGCTCGCGTGGCATTGATAGACAGATGGAGTTTCTTGTGTCTGTTGCTTGGGCAAGACAGGGCGGGTTGGGGGCCTCAACATTGCACCGAATTGACCGACCTTGGTGTTACTAATCAGGCGAGTGACAATTGAGTATCAACCAGTGAATATCCTATGATCAAAGTAATCTCAAGACTCACACTTACTTCAACTACCCCATCAACCTCAAAAAGCGCACTACTGTTATTTGAAAGCTAAACTGGTTTCTGAAGACTTTTCGAGGAATCATCCAGCAAGTTAGTCACCACAAAATATTAGTCCAGCTGTATTACTACCAGAAGTCAGCTTTGATGGAGATATCATACTCGCGCCACTCTATATCGAAGGGAACTCATATAAATATACTCTTTGGCTAGTAAGGAGGGGTCAAGAGTCATGGGTTGTAAGTCGTATTAATACATTTACATCTTAGACTTATTCGGACTTAATCTTTAACCTAATGTCTTTGAAATAAACCAAAACCAATCAGCTAACATCAATGTAGCCAACATCTCTCGTCTAATACACAAAGCCCCCCGATTTCCCTATGGCATCTTTAAGACCCCTAACAAGAAACTAGAGCATGGCGATGTTGCAATATATAACATAAACCAAGAGAATACCGAGCTCCCTTCCACCAGAGACGAGTATAAACAAGATGTTCAGGAGTGGCCGGTCGCTCGAGGTGATTTCTGTGTTGCCGATAATAACGTTTCCCGAGGAGGAGACGATGATGAAGCCACACCCGAAGATGGAAGGATCCACAAAGAGAGTTTCAAACTGGTAGGCTGGTTGACGACACACGCCAATATTACCCCTTATTCGACCTAGGGCTAACCATCGATTCCAAGCTTAAGGACACCTCTACTGCTATGTCTAATTTTAAGATTGATCTTATAGAGGATTCTGTCAATGATAACGAGTCGGTTTATATTACTGCTGAGAGCCACGAGTTTGAAACATTGATATCCGATCTTGACAAGTCTGATGACTATGGCGATAGGCAGTCGACCCCTCAGACCTGGATCGGCGAGGACTCATCCAACCCCAACGACGAGAAGGTTAGCCCTAAGGGGAAAGACGTGCATAGGAGAAGTACGGCCCGGGATACCATGTTGTTTTGCAGTTTGACTCCGAACCACGAGGTTTTGCCAGAGCGAACTACTCCCCATGGGAACAACACAGATCCCGAGACCAAGAACAATGTAATTGATCTTGACAAAGTTCTGGCTAAGCCTGACGTGAACATCAGTCGTGCTCTCCGGAGAGTAGATGCTGCTCTTAACCATGCCCCTGATTTCATGAATGAGAGAGACACCCCTATGTATCGCTGTAAGACACAGGCGGAGTCTATCAACTGT
This sequence comes from Hypoxylon sp. CO27-5, assembly GCA_002120305.1. Classification (NCBI taxonomy): domain Eukaryota; kingdom Fungi; phylum Ascomycota; class Sordariomycetes; order Xylariales; family Hypoxylaceae; genus Hypoxylon; species Hypoxylon sp. CO27-5. The sequence continues at coordinate 18,468 of KZ112694.1, read as the reverse complement.
ATCTATCTTCACGTCAGCTCTGAGGATACCATTTACCGATGGGAGCCTGAGTCCGTGATTACATTTAATATAAACTGCAGCAGCTTCCCCAACTCCATATACGCTAGGCGTGCTGCCGCTTGTCTTGAAAGTGCGGCTGAGAAATGGAATGTGGGCAACCTCGGCGTTCGTTTCGAAAGAGTTGCCGACGATACACCAGCCGTGTTCCAGCTCGTGTATTCGGCTTTTCATCGACGTGATCCCCTTCGTCTAGCGGACTCTTTCTTCCCTGGAGATTCATGGCATCAACAGCACCTATGTGTGTACGACCTAGCTTTTAATAAAGTGAAGGGAAACTACGATTGGTTAATAAATATATTTTGCCACGAACTCGGGCACATCCTGGGCCTGCGGCATGAGTTCGCAGGCACGAAGGAGCTGGATGAGCCATCAGTGCAGCTAGGAGAAAATAACGATTCATCAATTATGAACTACTTTGAGGATCTGAGCGAGATGCGTATCCAGGAGTCTGACTACGTCGAGGTGCGAGACTTCTACAGGTCTCGGGGCGAGTACGATCGATTCAAAGTTGTCGATGTGATTCCGAGATGCTTCACTCCCCTCTCGCGGCCGCTACAGTTCCAATTACAGCGTAGCACTCTCAACTTGGGCCATCCATTGTAAGTCTGCGACCAGACTACTCCTATATAACGTCGACTTCACTTGACTGACTGAAGGACTTCGCTGGCAGACGACAAAGCTGGTGAAGATATTGTGCTTAGCTCATGCCGATCTCTGGTTACCTACCTAGGTACCTAGCCTATATAAACCCTCCCCCAAGGCAACACACACACACACACACACACACACACACACACACACACACACAAGAGGAAAAGAAATGCCTTGAGTCAGGTTAGAAGAAGAAAAGTGGATTCAATGACCTACGAACACGAGTAAAAAGGACATCCATTTAGAGAAAATTGCATACCTTCGCAGGTTTCGGTGTTTTTGTCCCCCTCCCCCAGACTACATTAATTCCTAACCCTAATTTCATTGAAGACTTTCCCAGTTAGTTGTTGCCACGAACGGATAGATGAAGCCTATGTTTATTTCATGAGAGAGTTATTTTTGCATTTCTAGTCGAGTCTCATATTTCATGTATGTTTAGCAAAGCATACCTACCTACCTTACCTACCTACACCCCAACGTCAGACCCCCGAATATGCGTCCAACAATACAACCACGGCTGTTAACACCCACTCCACAAGGCGGGCCGGAATAATTTGCCATTGTCAAGCTTCATCGCACATCTTTGTTTTACGTTCGTACAGTAGAGGGGATCAACTTACCTAGGTAAAGTAGACGCAACAGTGCCTCACTACCTAAGTAGTTCAACAATCAGCCACCCAATATATCTTGTGAAGGTGTTTATATCTGGCATAGCCCCATATAGGTCTTTTATTAGCACCGACGATCCTTCCATCCTCTAGCAGGCCATAGAGCAACATGCCTAGGACTTCGACTGATCCGGGACTGATTCATGGAGCCCCCGAGGCTACAAATGGTTGAGCGAGTAGCTTGGTCTACATATCAATATTAGCAGCGACTGGATATAAATCGAGAAAGCACTCTTAAGGCCAAGCATGCGGATTTCCATATCAACGGCTACATTGGCCGTGATCAGTCTTGAAATAGAGGGTCTGTCTTCGCCGCACTATTAGTCTAAGTCAAGTTAGCATTTGACGCATGCTTTCAGCATAACGCGAAGATTTTAGACTCAATACAAGCACCAGACTTTCGTTTAATAGTCATCGTTTTTGAGATAGGGGTACTCTCATGAGTTAATCGAGCACCTTCACGTTTCTACACTAATCATACTGGGCTTGGGATCTAAAACTGACTTTCGAAGTGATAGTTCAGACGGTAATCAATGTAATAGGAAGAAGTACCTTGACACTCGTCACACAGAGAACATTGATAACTTTATGTTGAACCCAGCTAATGTATTGCGCAGTGATGTGGTGGTACAAGCAAACCCCTTTTCTCCAAATTTACCAGGTCGGGAGAATCAGCGAGAGAGCTCCCTACTCGTTACATCGTCTATGCTCCCCTCTTTTTGAGGAAATACAGATTGTGAATATTGGTACCCCGTAGTCTATATTTAAGTATTCATGTAATGCTTGGTTTGGACTCCACACCAAGTCCATCAGCAAGCACTTCTGTATGCAGCCATCCTCCACCCTCGAGTCAACATAATGCCACATACTCAGCATCAAAATTATTTCATGACTTGTTATCTCGACCCTCCTTTTATGATTTGACAGCCTCCTTCACCTTCGCGGCTTCTTCTTCAGCGGCAGCGGGCAGGTTCTTTTGGGAAGCGCGGTAGAGAGCGATACGGGTGAGCTGGGTGATACCGACGCAGCCGAGGAAGAAGTTGACGGCGGCGAGGAGGTAGTTCTTGGGGGTGATGACGAAGCACCAGCGAGTCCAGATGAGACCGGTGGCCGTCAGAGCGCCGTTTTGTGTCACCGATAGCTTCTCAGCTGGTCGCGCGAAGTCGGAGATACCCGCAAGGACGAGCGCCCATTTCATCACCGGCGCCCTGTATCATGAAGAGGAGCTTGTGGTTAGCAACAATGCGCTCGTGACGTGACGTATATACGTATCGGACTGGACCCGGCTTACCAGAAGTGCACCGTCTTCAACCCCACAGGACTGTTCCACATGCGCTGGAACCAGCTCTGCGAAGCAGCCTCGCCTGTTGTTGTCGTGCTCGCGAAGCGCCTGCCGGTCTGGGAGAAGTTGGCGCGGAAGAAGGCTCGCGATGCGGACTGTTGGAACACCGGCCGGGCGGCGCGGAAGAGGGTAGTTGTGGCAGGCATGTTCCTTAGGGATTGAATCGGGTCGAGGTCTAATTAGGGATTGAAGCTTGTAGAATGTCCGATGATATGGAGGTTAATGCGCCTGAGCTGTTGTCGCCTCTATTTCCTTTGACCTGACAGTTGTACAATAAGTCAGGATAAAGAGGAAGTCCGATATTGGGGCAATTAGATAAATTTAGTTGGGGCTCCGGAGATAAGATTGGGGGTAAGATTTAAGATTTTGGGGGGGAGGAACGTAGGGATGTTGGGAAGTACCGTTTACCGTACACATAAAGGTATGCATAATAATTTATGCATATGCATACCTGAGAGAAACTTTATGCACGACCGACGTCAATTCATCCATCTTCAAACATTAGATTAGCTCAAGCTTGACAATCAGTTGCTGTTCAACCTTCAACAACCGAACCCCGACACGCCGTCTTTGGTTGCAACGTGCCAATCGCCAAGATGTCGGCAAAGTATGCTTTCACGAAGACTCTGAAGGAGGTTCGCTTCCTGTTCTGCCATACTGGAGAGGGTAGTGCTGCGACAAGGTGAGCGCGAATTCACAGCATCCCATGCTACAATACCCATTCAGATAAGAGTAGTGAAGCTGACTGTTTGCCTTTTTGTCTCCAGGACATTCCTTACAAGAGCATACCCTACGATGAAGAAGAACAACCCTTTCACACCTATCCTACTGCGAGAGGCTTCTGGCACACTACCCAAGGTTTATGCGAGATATGGTTCGTCTCTACCAGCCATAGCCCGCGGCGGAAAATGCTGACAAATTATGGTGGCAGAGTTCGGAAAGGAGAAGAGCAAGTCATTAGAAGGTACGAAGTGGCTTCCCTAGTTCATACGCAGAGGCAAGAAGGACAGGCTGCTAACATGATGGTATACAACAGGACTTACAGATAAGCAGATCGAAGAAGCTGTCACGCAATTAGTAAAGAGTGAAGATGCCGCATGAAAGGTATCTATAGACAAGGCTCTTGGAGAGCGAGCACTTAGTCGTGCTGCGATATTACTATAACAAAGCCCACCCTTATAAATACCAAACTACGAATTTACCACCACTACATGGTCGGTCCATCGTCTCACTCTACTACCTTATCATACTATAACCAGTATGGAATTTCTCATTACGTCTTTCAAGTCTACAGCATAGAGAAACTTTGAAGTTGTGCTAATTAGATCTCAATTTGTGAGTCTATCTGCACTTGTGCTAGCTACTGTCAGATTATTATTATACATTACATGGACTAATGAGTCCTGTCTCTCGAATGTCCTCAGCTCCTAGGATGCTTTTTTTGGTCTTTTTATTCCGCAGGACCTAGCAGGCAGACTAACCGCAGCTGACCGTTGTCTGCACTCCGTTATATGTGACTCGACAGTCGCATTGAGCGATGTTTGATGGTATCCGGAATCCTCACTTTCTGATATTACAGCCGAACTGCCAACCTGTGCAGAATCGAAATACTATACAGTTTTTTTCTTTTCTTTTTCGTTCCGTGAGTCTCTTTAGAAATCCCCGGGGGTGCATTAAACGATGACAAATCGATACCTGCAGTCCCTTTCACCTCTTGTGGCGGTGCGATCAAACAGTGGCAGCAACTCGGCGATTTGCAAATCGAAGTAAAGTCAAGCCGGGTGACTCGGGGTGTACACGGTAAGGGGACCAATAAGTCAACATGACAGTGGTTACCCAACACCTAATGCCAACATCAATTATCGTTTTCTTCCTTTTCTTAAATCCTTAACACAAAATCACCGAGAGCCGCGGATGGACGATATATGCAACTCGTTCATCGGCGACATATAGTTGTCCAAGAGCCAAAATCAACCTCCCTTGCGTTCCTCATCAGGCGGTTCCTTAGGAGCCGCACCCTTTTTAGCGTCAGGTTTTGCCGAAATGGGACCAGATGTAGTGCGGGTCAATGTCCGAGGAGGTCCTGTCGGAGCTCGGCTTGGCGTGTATTGCGAGCTAGATGTGGTGCTCCTGCGTGTCTGGAATGGCTTAGGTGTAGCCTGCTTAGGTGTCTGAGCGGCTGAGCCGGAACTATTCTTGCTCACGTACGACATTGGTGCGCTGGCCCAGTTCTTTGACGCTGGACGAGACTCGTGCGCAGGCGGTGCAATCGGCGTCAATGCCGGCCAACTCTCAGCAAGTAGCTCGGCAGTCATAGCAGGTATCGCTGATCCGGTAGGGTCTGGTGTCGGCGATTCTTGGAGACCACCAGTCGTAGTTGCAGGGCCAGGTCCCCGCTTCTTTGACGTCCACTTCTTACTACCATGCTTTTTGGTAGGGTTCATGGTCGTCGGCGATATGTCATTGCCAGTGGGTTGGTCAGGAGTGGTTGGTGCTTTACCACCACCGACAGGGCCAGGAGTTGGCAGCTTCTGTGAGTTGTCGCCGGACTTCTGGTTCTTAGCGACTTTAGTTGTCGGCGATGGAGTGTTGCGAGGCTGTTGCGCCGGACGAAGAGGCGGAAGAACAGGTGCCTTGCCTTTACCGACGGGAGCTGACTGCTTCTGAGAAGTGTTGGCGGGCTTCTTTGTATTCTGCGGCGCCTTAGAAGTCGCCGATGCCTGGGCGTTGCTGGGTTGTCGTCCGGGTTGGGCCTTCGCCTTGCCCTTCCCTTTTCCACCTGTGGAAGTACCGCTGGCCGCCGATTGCTGGTTGGAAGCATTACCCCCTGCTGGTTGCTTCCCTCTCACCTTCGCTTGTGCGGCTTGCTTCTTGCGCCCCCTCTTCGAACCGGTACTAGTATTGGAGTTCGAGCCGTCAGCCTGGTTGGTGTTTTCAGGCTGAGCAGCAGGCCGCGGGGAGCAAGCTCTGCTAACATTTGTCGATGTAAAAGGTGTCGCCTGTGGATTGAGTCTTGATGAAGACTGGGAAACATAAGCTGGGCTTGGACCATACTGCTGTCCCATAGCAGCGCCGCTAGCGGCAGTGCCAACATGAGGATAGGGATTAGAGAAAGTTGGCACCGGGTATAGGTGTGGGGACAAGCCGGTGATTCCCTGATTCCTTAGTGACTCGCGTATTGTGTCACATTGTTCGGTCACTGCTTGGAGACGGGCCGTTAAATTTTGGTGCAACGCAGAATAGCAGTCATTGCTGATGTTCGGGCTCGATCCGTTCAATAGCGAATCGCGGAACTCCCTAAGGAAGATCTGCTTCTCTCTCTCAGTAGCGCCAGTAATGCCAGTTTGCCTGAATATGTTGTCGGCGAAATTAGGGTCCTCACTCAGCGCAAGGTATAAAGCAGGCATATCCTCAGGAGAGCTAATTACGAAACCCTGTGGGAAGCTCGGCATGGGAAAGGTGGGCTCCTGCGGTTGCTCTGCGGAAGGGGGACTAGGGCCACGTTGGTTCATCGTGGGCTGGGGGGGTCTCGATAATGGTTCAAGTGCTTGAGTACCAGAAGGACCCGGCTTGTTGGACTGGTACTCTAAAGCCGTGCGATAACCCGAAGTGCCGGATTCGTGACTTCGATCAGTGCCTGGATCTTGATGACGGCTCATGGTTAGCAAGTTCCTCCCCTTATTAGCCTCTCCCATTATGGGCTGCACTCCGTGATGGTTACGCGCCTCCTCTTGAGGTTGATTCATCCAATTGCTCGGCAGGCGGACGAGAGCCTTCTTGGGCCTCCTGATGACTGTTTGACAGTCAATGATGCTGTCGTCGATGTCCATAATGGAGGCACTTGCAGGGTCGATTCCCTTGGAGGCTGTCCTATGAACCCCTTCAACTACATGCTCGGGAGGAGTATAGTAACGTTGGCCGCTCGAGCTACGGGAAATCCCCTCTTGTGCTGGAGCCTCTCTAATGTTATTGTCCGAGGGCTTAGGGTTGCTCTGGCCAGGGTTTAGATCCTCAATCTTTTGGACCAGCTGGTGGGGTGACATCTGGTCGACTGGAGTATGCGAGGAATTCTCCATGGCCACACGACCCTGTTCAGGGTGGAACATTGATGGTCTACGTGGACCATCTGGCAACAATGCAGAAGAAACAGATTCCGGGATTTTATGGACTCTGTCCTGGACGGGGCCGATGCGACTAGGAGGACGAGGATAGTAATTCCTGTATGAGTCGACCCTCACTCCAACCGTAGCTCGGCCTTGAAGCGATGATGAACCCCGCGGATAAGAAGGGTGTGTCGACCCTGCTATCCAGGGCTGTCCTCGGGAGTCGTACCAGTTCTGGGTTCCCGGTGATGGAATCGGCGTGAAGTACTGTGATCCTACGCGGAACCCCATGTTCAGCTTTCTCACTTTTAGCTGGGGGACTTTGGTGCCTTGCCCAGCTCTTATGGCTTCATGGGCATTCTGGTCCTTCTCGAATCTGGAGAGGATGGCTCGTTAGCGAACACATAAAGCAAAATATACGAAAAGATGCGACGAACCTGATAAATACGGCTCTCAAGGGCCTTTGCCACGACACACGCTCAATGGTGCCGAACTGGTTGAAGTATTCCTTCGCCTTGTCCAGGAATGAATCTTCTTCGTCAAAAGGAGGCTCGAAACCAGACACATGGAGCGTACGGTCATTCCTTCGACACTTCTTGCAGGAGCACGCATTAAACTTATAGTGGTGGGGGTATTTCGCTGCGTACTGTGCTATGTTAACACACCTATCTTCCAACGATGATTCAGATGTGCGACGGATGCTACGATTGGTGAAATGGCTATTTCTTCTGTCGCCGCCAACATCTTCCGGACCGATTGCTGGAGAATTCTTCGTGACAGCCGTGGTTGGCTGAAGAGTCCTTACAATAGACCATCTTCGCAGGCGATTAGAATCACCAGGGCCCTGGATTGGATCATTGTTCTGAATTCCCAGGGCATTCTGGATATTCTCGGTGTTCTGAATACTCTGCGTATTCTGCGGCTCCGTGCACCCGGTGGTCTGGTCGGGTGACCCGTGCTTGGTGAACACACGCTTCGGGCCGTGTAAAGGATCTTGTCCGACGAGTTGCCATGAACCATTGCTGGATGCGTTGGATTCAGCCTCGAGATGCTGTTCACGGGAGCACACAGAGCGGAAAGGCTGTTCGTTAACAGGAACGAGGGCTGACATAGGAGAGGCTTGAACGCAAGATTGTTGAATGGATCCCTTTTGAGCCGAATGGTCCCGGCGCATTACGGCTCCTTGAATCGGGGGCGTATACTGAACCTGCGGAGGGCGTGGCAACACGCTCAGATGTAGCCCAACATTCGGCTGCATGTAGAAAGGTTGGTTCGTGTATCCTTTGAAACCCGGGTGAGATGGCATACGTCGGCCATGAGGCAACCGATGAACTTGTTGAGGGGGTGCTCGGCTGCTATGCTGTCGTCGAGACGCGTAGAGGCGCGGGTTGAATAACGGGTCGTTCGGGGGGTTGACGAAGGAATTCATCGTAGGTGAGAGTAGGGAATCAATCTCGGAATTGATGGCCGATTCCCTCGCATGTTCAACTACATGGCTAACCAGAGGATCCACCACCGGATCGCCTGCCTCTGTGAGTTTGTCTTTAACCTGGTGTAGCTCCCCTTGGTATATGTTTCTACTGGGGACGATGCTGAGACTACGACACTCAACACTCACGGTAGGAGCACTGCAGTAGCTTTCGCTGCGAGTTAACTTATGTCGAACTAGTGCCTGATGCTCTGGTTCGCCAGCGGTTGACTTGCTCTTCCCTGCCGTACGCTGAGCAATGTTTATCTGCTCAGTCATGTCTACATCTTGTGCGGGGCTTGCTTCAGCGGTTGGTCCTGTTGGCAACGATGTACCGTTAGCGATGACAATCCCGTTGACGACTTTTCCGTCTCCGTGGGACCCAGGATGTGTCTCCTAAGAACGTCCTGGGTAAGCACGAGCTGTCGCTTTTATGTGTTAGTGGGCGCAATCAATCGACGATGGAGCGAATATGGGCAGGGGAGTACTTACCAGGCAGCTTCCCGACCAGAAACTGTGAATCAGATCGATGTTGCTGTCGGAGTCGCATGTATTCTGACAAGAGGGTATGTCGAAGAATGCCGTGATAGAACTGCTCAAGATTGTCGAGTTCTTCCAGTTCGCCGTCTTTAAAGACATCCAAGATGCCTTCGGTTTCCGGATTCCAATCCAGAAGCTTCTTGCAGTTGTCCCTGTCAGTAAGGATTCGTTGAACGTAATCATTGATCCAAATGCTGGTGATGTCGCGGAGTTCCTGGGCGTAATACTGATTTTCAAAAACCATGTGATGAAGAACTCTCCAAAGATTTAGGGCGCCGATATGGTAAATATCATAGGCGTCCCAATAGATGTACAAGCCATCATAGCCTTCAAGGTTTCGAATATACTTGCAGCGGTCGAAGAACCTCGAACGTAACGCGTCAGCGTAAGCTTGGATCTGGGCGGCATCCCAGATAACAACATCATGGACGTTCATAGGGTTCTCTGCCATACGGAATGGTGTTGTGCCATTGTTGGTAGAGAAGATGGCATGAGCATACTCCCAGCGAATCTCCTCAAAGAACTCTCGGGGAGGCTCGCCCTTCCAAGCAAAGTCATACCCGTAGGCCTGAGGGGGAGGAGGGGGTCCAGCAGCCTCAATGGCTTGCTGTGCTGTGAAACCCTTACCAGCATAAGACGGTGCCATGTCGATGGACATCAGGTGCCTGATATGTCAAGGGTAGATGCAACAATTGATGAAGCGGTGTGCGCGCAATGAATCAACAATAACAGGATACAATAGTGAGAGAAAGGTAGTGGTGTATCATGTCAATGATCTTTTTGTCGCGAGAGGGGCAGCACGACTTGAAGATGGTACAAGTATGGTGGGTGTAGGAAAGTGAACACTTGATGTGCGAGCAATAGTAGAGCTCGACGATGGAGACAAGGGGATGACTGCTCCCTGTCAGTGTCGAATGCAATGTTGATAGATGTAAGTGTGGGTTTGTTTCGGGAGAAAGCAGAAGGTTGAAAAGTGCAGAGTGTAGAGTGGGAAGTGTAGAGTTGGGAGTGTAGAGTCGGGAGTGCAGAGTCGGGAGTGTAGAGTCGGAAGAGTAAAGGAAGAAAGGTGGATGTTGGGGAGAGAAGTTAGAAAGAGTCAAGTCTGATGGGAGGAGCTCAGATTAAATAGACATAGAAAGATGAGGCTGATTGTGCGGTTATCAAAGTATGATGGTGTACAGTGGGTAAGTGAATAGGAACAGCCGGCTTGTTAGGAGACAGCTGTTAGCCAGATCAACTGCACACCTGCATACAATCACAGGCGCCGAAACATAGGGAAGTAGGTCCATTGTGTGTACAGGTACACTGTTTATTATTGTCTAATATTCGGCGCCTGCAGATTAGCTACGTATCAGGCCTTGCCAGCTGAAATATTAGGTATCTGCGTGTTTCCCGCTCTCCTGAATTTCCTGATTGGGCCTCAAGATACTGTTCGCGATAGACCTAAGTCTATCTTCATAACAAAGAAACGCCATCCAAACTGTGTATGTTTATTGCACCTACCCTACCAAGTTCAATATCCACCACCAACCCACTCCTATTCACAGTACCTCACCCCTACATACGAAGAATCCAATAGCTCGAGTTTCATCTTATTAGGTAGCCTTGTATACTGTCTAGAGTGGAGATTCATGCTTCAGAGGATGGAGGTAGGCACGCAAATGCCTATCAGCTCTAGTCCCTTATAATACACTCATGAATCATGAATAAACTATAATGGAGAAAGGGCAAGAGCGTGGATCATAACAGTGTCGAATTTCTCTGCAACAACCTAAGTTGGAGGTTTCCTCACCACCTAGTTGCCCCAGTAATCAAGGCGAATAGCAAATTAGGCGTGACTCCCATCCCAATTAAACTAGCCCGTAGCCCTTATGTTGTCTGACTCACTGACGCTGCCCACGTTTGTAGAAACTACTCTTCACCTTTGGTCTGCTCTAGCATTTTGAGTATTTCCGACTCATTCTCGCTGGCGACTGCTTTTCCATTATTCCAGTCGACGACCTGTTACTATGTTAGCCTTTCATAACTACATATATTGGAGGGGGGAATAGGACAATAGAGAGTTAACATACTACTGGCCGCTTGAAACTCTCCTTGTTCTCCTTGAACTTCTTCAAAGCCTCATTCTCTGTTGTCGCACCCTTGACAATAGAGCTGATTCTGTTCTTGCCAACGTATTCCAAGATAGTCTTGAGTTGATCTGCGGTGGGAGGGTCCTCGGTGATGTTCAATTCAAACTCTTGCCGTGAGCGTTTAGGATGTGTCTGAGGGGAGTGATCACTGGCTTGATCCTCAGTTGCTGTCTCTGAAGCATTAGCGGAAACCTGTTTCAACAGGTTTGCTACTCTCGTCGAAGCCGGAGAACCAGCCTTGTGAAACAGAGTGACAATGTCGAGGGTTTTGTGCTAATTTATATATTAGCGCTCATTGAGCTTTTGTTAACAAAACCATATAAAAGACTGAAACTCACAAAGCGAAACATGGTTCCTGTAGTCGATTGATAATATGTCAGTCACGGTGACGGACAGGTGGAAAAGTCGGAGTTGGTGCCGATAGATGTCGTTGAATTTACCGTTTCGGGATAGCTTTTGATTAATGTGAAGTTTGAAAGCTGCGATGCGACCGATAGCTACCGATAGCTTCCGAAATTTACAAGGAAGTGACGTCGACCTCAGTCAGCCACATGCGTCCACATCAAATGCATGGAGCCCAGGAACAGTGTGGGTATGGTACATTGAGGTATGTACCGAGTAACTTCCAGATGTCCCACGTATTACATACCTAACCTCATTAGGCACATACAATGAGTGGTCTGTGCTTTGGGAATGGGTTATGAGGTATCTATGTACATGTACCGTACATGTATGTACTTAGCGGTTGCAAACATCAGCAACTAATCGAAGTACGCTAGCGTCGTTGCTAGGTACCTAACAATCGCGTTGCAGCTGCTGTATTTTTTTTTTTTTTTTTGCCCTGGCGACAATTTCATTGCTGCCACTTGATAAATCAAAGCTTTCCAATCATTTTAATCCGTTTTCGTAACTACCCGCCACGCTTTCACCTCCCATCCAAACATTCGTCTTTTACTAGGCATTTCCGTTTGCGTGTCCGCTCTCTCTACATTCCGACCATTGTACACTTGTATTTCCCGACTATCCTTTCATTCACTAACGAACGGGCGAGGACAATGAGGCCATTGATCCTGCATAATGTCCCGGACGAGGAACTCTACACAGGTGACGATGGGATTCAACGTCCTTATGCCATGTATTGGGGCGAGTACGTAATAGCTTCTCCATTTCCTTCCGAGGAGAACAATATCTCTGCATCAGATTTGCTTACCATCATGTTGAACAACAGAGGCGATCGCCAGCGAAACCTTCCGCGAACGCGCGCACGAGAGGTGACCGAATCAGGCTCCTTCGGCAAATCAACTAGGAGATCTCGATCGAGAACAGGCAGTGTGCAGCCGAGACGTGAAGATGCCACTATGCAAAGCGCTGAAAAAGTCTTTGCCAGCTACCTCGCCGCAAATAAACAGAAGGACACTAACGCCACGGGAAATGCGACGACAACTGCCGCTGCTGCTGCTGCCACTCAGCGGAAGCCTAGTTACCTTGGGCAGACTACAACACAATCGCAAGACGAGTCTGCGTCGACGGCACAGGCCTCGACGTGTCGAAAGGAGCCTACCGAAGTTATCCTGAGAGGTTACTCTTCGCCGGCGCAACAGTACGCGGCTATTAACCACTATGAGCAACTGGCGGGAAGGATATGTGAAGACTACTCGAGAGAGCCACCGATCGAGGCGCGACGGTACAAGTCAGATCTACGGGATCCCGCACTGACAAGAAGGCAACCCTTAACAGCCGCCGAGCGAGCTAAGGTCAGCAAGGTCGCTAGCGGGGAACATTGGGTCAAGGTTACGTTTGAATCGGCAGAGTCAGCAGAAGCTGCGTTGTTCGCCTCTCCCCAGAAGATCTTCGGTTATCTAGTCTACGCCGAACCCTATCACGGACTGCCTCCTAAGGAAGATGCTGCAGTGCTTGATGTAGTAGGGGATACCGGCATGGTCGACCCATTCAGATCGAGAAGCACACATAGACGGCCATCACAACCTCGCATGGAGAAGCCCACAATGTTCCCTAAGTCCTCCTCGATCCCGACATTCGAGCGACCAGCGAAGCAGCACGAATCTCCTACGGGATCTCAAACTTCAACCGTGACGATTGACACAGCTACCGCATCGACAGCGACTGTGACAGGTGCTGCTGTGGACTTACCGCAGAGCACAGAGCAGTCGGGTGGTGCTTACAGCCGAAAAATCCGCGGCGCTCGGCGGGTTACTCTCCTGCCAGCCGAGCAAGCCCTAGCTCCTCAGCCCACCTTTCAACAATGGCTGCTGGCTTGGATCCCTCTGATAGGATGGTTTAGCGGCTCCATGATCGGCAATGAGGTGCCCCGAAACGAGGTCGGAGAGTTCGACTTCGATAGAGCTAGTCTGTACTGGAAGCTCATGTTCTATCTTGACCTATGGTTTGGTCTGTTCAGTCGCGAACTCGTTAGTGGCGATAAGGACGAATGAGATACCATACCTTTTCACTGGCGGTTTAATTACTTTCTACTTTACAGGATGTTATAAGGGTGTATAACGGGGAGACGAGGTAGCCGGATAATCATTTCTTTTGGAGTTGGGGAGCACAGCAGACAAAAGCTAGCATTCAGTGCCCAAGGGCAATAAAATATAGGGATGAGGCTGTACTTGACACTATTATTAGTATAGGCAAAATGGAAATGGAGGGGAGCTTTCTCGGTGCTGGAGTTGCGTACTACGCATAATCGGGACGTGGCACTGTTTTCAGAGAAGCACTCAAAGAGGCACGAATGGACGGAATGCCACGCAACACTTAGGACTAGTTACGTGACTAAATCAAGAGAGCGAATACTGGAATTCGGAAATGGATATGAAGCTTTGTATATGCCCTTTATATGCTCATTTCGACCTGTTCGTCTACGGCAAAAAGTAATGTATTAATCAATACATCTACACATACGTGTACACCATGGTTCATAGCCGTCAACCATCCCACGTTATCTATGTGCTCCCCATCCTTGTGTAGCCTTCCAGTTCTCTAATACTGATACACCCGTAACCAAGCTATCTCTTATCTAACCCGTTCTTAGCCGTCGGTGGTCGCGAGACGCCCTCGTTGTTGTTACTACTGCTGCTAGTACTCTCTCCTTTCCGCCGCAATCCCTCGTCTTTCCACGGTGAATCCGCCTCTTCGATATCATTCTCATTTGTCCTTATCCTTAGTCCACCCAATCCCAGCCTTTGGGCTGACGCATTTTGCGAGCCCTTAACAGTCGCCGCGTCGTATTCATCATCCTCATCGTCCTCATCGTTGTCCTCAGACTCCTGTCTAATCTCTTCATTACCTAGTAGTAGTGACTCAGGGTCCATCATAATATCCGTGGCACGTCGCCGTATAGGCTGCGGGCTGAACGGCCGTAGACCCCGACCCATGTTGGACTCGGAAAATATGCTATCCGCATCTGCATCCCTCTCACGCCGCTGATCAACAGCTCCCGTGAGACTCTGGTACGGCTCCTCCGCATCAACCAACAGGCTATCCGTACGCCCGTGAGCCCCGCGCGCTGTACGTCCCGAGTCCGATGCCGCGTCGTTCGCTAGGATGCTCTTGGGCGGGAGTATACTAAACAACTTCGCCCCTCCGTCTCCCCCAGCATTATTCGCTGCCGTGACTCCTACCACCGCCCCCGTCGTCGCCGCTACCGTAGCCGGCACATCCTCCTCGCTGGCGAACAGATCCTGGCCCCTCTCCAGCACATCATCCAGTCCGCCGCCCGTCCACCCTTTCCGCGCTAACCCTTCGAAAATATCCACCTCGGCGCGTACGAGCGAGCAACTCGCATCCAGGATCTTCGTAGACGTCTCCTGTGAGTCCCGCAGCAGCGTCCGCGCATGATCGGCGTGCAGCGCCGTCAAGCCGTCCAGTTTACTCGTCAGCGTGACGAGGTGCTCACGGAATTTGGCCACGTCGCGGCGCCGGCTCTGCCGGTGCAGCTTCAGCCCTTCCTTCTCCAATTTCCGGATCTCACGGCTGCGCGTCGCCACTTCGCGCTTGTACGTCTCGTCCTCGTCCTCGATGGCCCGCCGCCAGCGGTCCAGCTCGTGCAGGAGGGGGACCTCGAAGGATCGGTATACGGTCTCGGAGAGGATCTGCTGGTGGTTCGCGATCAGGTGGTGCACGCCACTCGCGCTCAGGAGCAGGTCCGCTGTGCACGAGTTCTTGGTCGTGAAGCTGTTCGTCAGGCTGGCGCCGCCTGGGGGCCCGAGGGCGTCGGCCCGACTTTCCTTTAGCCGTGCGCATGCTTCGAGTGCTGAGCCAAAGGCTGATGCCGCGGTTGATAGGGATGAAAGTGCAATTCGGTAGGATTTTGCTGTGGCGAGGAGGTCTGAATATGCTTGCTGTGACTGCTCGAGGTCGGCTTTTGTGAGGACAGCGTGGGCGGGACGGGGCGGAGGAGGGAGCGGTAAGTTATAGGACGAGAGTGGGTTGGCTGTTGAGGCGTAGGAGTATGTTGGTGAGGCTGGTAGAGGGACTTGAGACGGAGATGGTGACGGTGGCCGACCGTGTGGTGGTGGTGGTGCTGTTGTCATTGTTTCGTTGCCTTTTGCCTTTATCCGAGGATGTTTGAAATGATTGCGGTGATGTCGCTGGTTGGTGGGGTTTGTTTACTTCTGCGGTATCTAGGTCCAGAAGATCCGATAGCGTAGCAACGGCTGTGTGGGTTTGTCAGAGTTGTATCAAGAGAGGTGATTCCTTTAGGCAACAGTTGGAGCAATGGACACTGTTTATCTATTCAGCTAATACTGATGCAATGTCCAACAAGAATGGGATAGAAGACGACATAGTTTGACGAGAGTTAGGAGATAAGAGGAGAGTGAATCCGGTGAGAGCGGACTCAACGAAAGCACAGAATGATCTAGAGGCAGAGTTGAGCGCCTGGTGGAAAAGGAAATCTTGTTTCGGAAACATTAAATAGAGCTTAGCTATCTTTAATTGTTAGAGGGGGGGAAGCTGGAGCTTATGGCTGCAGCTAGCTAACCCAGGTAGCTATCTTGTGATCCCAACTCCACCATCTCCAACTGTACGATAAGATAAGGCAGTACCTAGTTCCCCCTATTCATGTACCTACTGTGTTCTATTCAAAGTTGCAATCGCTACATATGTATTCGGAGACGCGGGTGTCTCTGGCTTGATATGTCGTCTAGATGAATAGATGGTGTTATCTAACTAGGTACGCATGCCTCACTGAGAATCTCAGAGATTGAAACGGTCAAGAATATGCTAAAATAGGACAAACTTTTCGAAATGTTGATGCGAACTTCATGTTGGAATTCATATGCATTTCTACATGTCAGATGAGCTTAAAAACTGAGACATCTGCAACATGTAACTGTAAACTACCGTCCAGTAAAACTCCGACGTTCTATAGTCTGAGAAACCACACGCTTTCGTCCTCAAATAATCCCGATTGGGTCTCTGAATGCCTCTATCATTCACCGTCTTCGAAACAATTTTCTAGCAACAGATATTTTTCTGCTGCGTCTTTGCCACATCGTATTTCTCGATTAGCACACCTCACAGCTCTGACTTCTTGTCGGCTTCGGGCGGCAGACGTGATCGCAAGAAAGCCTCAACCTCATCAAGCTCTTCCACACAAGCTGAATGAGGCATGCCCCTATATCAAGTGTCAGCTAATAAATATAGATAACTTTGAAAGACTAATTGAAATGAGGTGAGCTCACGGATATATTTTCAATGTGACGTCGAAACCTTGGCTCTTGAGCATCTCATACGACACCCTGCCAAAGTTCGTCGGAACGACATTATCCTCATTTCCATGACACATCAATATCGGTGTCTTGCGGTTATGGTCATTCTCCTTGAGGAAATCCGCGAACTTGGAGTCCAATGGCAGGTAGGACGAGAGCGCGACTATGCCTGCGAGCTTGACCTTTGCTGTTAGGCCTGCAAAGAGGGATATGGCACCGCCTTGCGAGAAACCACCGAGGACGATGCGGTTGGAAGGTATGCCAGAATCAATCTCGGCTTGAATCAGTCCATGGAAATAATCTCTGCTCTGAAGGATGCCCCTTTCATCCTGGTCCTTTCTGATGTCGTCCGTTTTCCCACTCAGCGCAAACTTATAAATCATTAGACATACATACATAATGACGATGATGAATTAGTAATTAGCAAGGGAAAGTCGACCACTTACAATATCATACCATCCAGGCATGGGCATCCCCTCGGCCTGTTCTCAAACGGTGAGTCTTCATTCATAGTCCCACCTACTATCATAGCATCAACTTACAGCAGTGACCGGTATGCGAGGGGCGTGGGGCAGGATGAACTTGACCTCGTCCAATCTCTGTCGTCGTCTCCAGTTCTCAACAGCAGCAGCCCATCCGTATCCCGTATCACCCAAGCCGTGGACAAAGATAACAGTAGCCGTGTGCTTGGCAGCGGCCGGGAATAACAGCGGTGGAGCTCGTCGCATAGCCATGGTAGAATCGGATTTTATGCCAGCGGATGTGACAGTGACGAAAAATAACACAACGAATGAGATGATATTTTTAGGTGAGCATAGGTAAGGAAATGTAAGCATCCGTTAGATCAAAGTGAACTAGGGCGGTGTTAGGGAAATTGGTTGAATTAGAATGCCCTAGTTGATCTTGGATGACCTTGATGATGTTTCAAAGTGTTACTAGAACAATCTTTCCAGGGTACGTAGTTGAGGGAATATGGAGGGGTAACTACGGTGTACCACAAGGCTCACACGCTTAAATCAACTTTTTTTACTAAATCAACCCCAATATGGCCCGTATAAAAGGGTGGGAGCTATTTTGCCCTAAGTTTACGAAGGGTTATTGTGTCGGAATTTTATAAGGAATGGCTTCCCGATTAGGCGAAAAAGTCGCTTAAATAGGAAAGTAAATTATTAATTATATATTAGTTTATATATTTATTATAAATAATTTTATTAATTAAAACTTAAAAGTATAAATTATATTAGTGGATTATTATAGTAAGAAGTTTTTTAAATATAAAAAATAATAAATAAATTATTACTAATTATATAATATTTTATATTTTTTTAATAAAGCTTTATAAAATTGTAAATAATTTTAATAATATAAGATATATTTAATTAAGTTATATATTTTTTGGAAAAATTATTTAAAGCAATTTTAATAATATAAGTTTTATTTTAATATATTAGCTTTTAAGTATAAAAACTTTAAAGAAAAGAAAATATATAATAAAATAAATATTTTATTTTATATTTAATTTTTAAATTAATCCTTTTTATAATATAATTTTAATATATATATATATATTCTTTTTTATATATATTAAATATATAATAAAATAAAATAATATATTTAATATATATATATTAAATAATTAACTATTTATAATATCCTTTAACTTAATCATTATATTATTATATATATATATATATATATAACTTTTATATATATAAATTAAATAAATAATTAATTATATAGTATAAAATAAAACTAATTATATTAATAATTTA
>KZ112693.1:0-48475 GCA_002120305.1 Hypoxylon sp. CO27-5 | reverse complement strand
TTTTATTTATTTTATTTATTTTATTTATTTTATTTATTTTATTTATTTTATTTATTTTATTTATTTTATTTATTTTATTTATTTTATTTATTTTAAGTTATTTTTCGTAAATATTATATTATTAAATTTAAATATAAAATAATACTTTTAAAAGTAAAAATTATTTTTATTATATAAGTTTTTTTTATTATAATATTTTTAAATAAAAAATTATTTTTTTTAATTTTTAAATAAAAAAGTAATAAAAATATTAAATTATATATATATAAAAGCTTTAATAACTTTAATAATTTAAAGCTTTAATAATTTTAATATTTTTAATATTTTTTAAAAAAACCTTTTATATTTAAGCTTTAATATTTTTACTTATAAATATTTTAATAATTTATATTTTAAATTATTAAAAAAAAATTAAATTATTTTTATTAAAATAAATTATATTTTTATTATAATAAAGTTTATAAAGGAAGTAATAACATAATTAAAATAAAATTAACATAATTAAAACATTATTTAACAAACTAATAAAAATGGTAAAAAAAGAAAATAAAAATAAAATAAGAAAAATATAGGAAGAAATCTTAAAAATAACTTATAAACTTATAAGTAATAATATAATAAAAAAGTAATAATATATTAAATTAAAAAACTTAAAGAAAATAAAAAAACTAATTATAATAATAAAAGTTAATTTAATTTAAATAGTAATAAATAAGTAAGTAAATGTATTATTAATAATTTAAAGGTAAATTAATATTATCTTAATTATATAAATTTAAGTAAATATAATTGTTAAAAATTTTAATTAATAAATTTTAATGGTAATTATTTTTATAAAAAAACTTAAGGAATTAATGATTAAAAAGGCTTAATTAAACAAAAAATTAATTAAAAAAAGTATTAAAAAAATAATAATAATAATAAATAAATTAATTAAAAATAAGGAAGTTATAATTATAAAAAAGTTATAAAGTAAGGATATAATGTTTATATTTAAATTTAATATTATTATATATAAAGAAAAATAGGAATAAATATAATAAGCTTTTAAAATATAAATAATAAGTATAAAATAATTATTTATAATAATGGTTAAAAGTTTTAAAATAAATAAGTTATAAAATATATATATAATGTTTATAAAGTTTTTTTAAAAAATTAAAATATATAATATAATTATAATAAAGGAAATTAAGCTAATATATTATAAAAATTTTAAAATAAAATATATTATTTTTATTTTATAAATTAATAATTTATTTATAACTTAATAATTATATGCTAATAAGTTAATTTAAAAAGTAAAAATCTTTTAATATAAATCTTTTTTTAAAAAAATTAAAGCTAAATAATACTTTAAATATTATAAATTTAAGTATATAACTAAATATTATAAAAAATAAGTTAAATATAATAAATATTTAAAACTAGTTTATAAAGGAAATAATTATAGCTATTAAGGAATATTTTAATACTATAATTATAATAAGAAATATATAATATAAAAAGTTAAATATAAAATAATTTAAAAAGCTAAAAAAAAAGTTAAAAAAGTTTATATATATAAACCTTACTAATTTAAAAAAAAGGATATAACTAATATAATACTTACTACAAAGTAATTTATATTTTAAAAATTATAATCTTTAAAAATAAAATGAAAGTATATTACACTTAACTTAAAGGTAAATAATTTTAATAAAATATAATTAAATACTTTATAAAAAAAAGATTATATAAGTTAAGAAATAAAATTTAAATAATAAATAAATTACCTTTAATATGTATATTTTTTAAAAGTTTATTAACCACCATTATAAATTAAAAAATAAGCTTAAAATTAGTTATAAAAAATTATAAAATATAAGAAATTTTTATAATCTTAAAAATACATAATAAATAAAATTAAAATAATATATTAAAATATAATAAATATAAAAGTAATTATATTATAAGTATTAAAAAGTTAATATAATAATAAACTAATAATAATTTAAAAATCTTACTTTATTAATAACACATTTTATTACCTTTAAATAAAAAATTACTATATAATATAAAAAGAAATAAGAAAAGTGGTTTTATATATAAATAAAAAGATTAATAAAAATAGTTAATAAGGTAAAATAGGATATAATTAAGTAATAATTAGCCTATAAATTATTAAAAAAAAAGCTTATAATTTAATTAATATATATTAAGCTATAAAATATTATAAAATAAAACTTAATCCTTACCTTATTAAATAAAAAAGATATAAGATAAAATATAATAATAAATAATTTTAATATATACTATTTACTATAAAATAATAAAAAATAAATAATTAAAAATTTAAAAGAATTACTTACATTCGTATTATATTAATAATTTATTTTTATAACACTTAAAAATATTATTACTAAAAAATAACAAAATTAAAAAAACTTTATATTTAACTTAGCATAAATAAATAAAAAGGTATATAATATATAACTTAAAATATTAAACTAGGAAAAATCTAATTATATAATTTAAAAAATTATTATATACTTTAAGGGCAAACTAATAACTAAATATAAAAACTTTAATAACAAAATTTAAAAAAATTAAATAAAGATATAATAATTATAAAAAGTAAAAAGCTAATTATCTTAAAAGGCTTTAATATATTAACTAAAATAAATAAATACATATAATACTTAATAATAAAATTTTAGAAAATAATAATAATAATAACCTTAAAATAAAAAATACTTTATATAAAAGTAATATAATAATAAAATATAAAAATAAAAGTAATTAAAAAATAAATAATTAAGTTAAAATAAAAATAAATAACCTAATATATAAATAAGCTATAAGATTAATTAAAATAAAATAATAAAACTTTTAAAAAAATTATTTTTAAAATAAAAAAAAACTACTTTAAAAAAACCTTAACAAAAGCTTTAAACAATAATAAAAAATTATAAACCTTAAAAAAATAAATAAAATTAAAAAGCTAATAGCTATAATAAAATAATTAACTACTTATATTAAGAAAAAGCCTTTAAGAAAAGTTATAAGTATAAAACTATTAAAACAAATATACATTATTATTAAAATATTTCTTTTCTTACCCTTAAACTAACTTATTAAATATCCTAATTAAAAAGCTAAAAAAATACTTATAAAACAAAGCTTTTAATATATTAAAAGTAATAAAATAAAAACAAATAAAAAAATAGCTAAAAACATTAAAGCTTAAAAAGCCTTTAATAAAAATAAATTATTAATAAAATTTATTAAAGCTTATAAAAAGCTAATATATTATATCCTAATCATTATTACTATATAAAGCTTTATATTTAATTATTATTTAAAAGCTTTTTAAAAAACCTTAATAATAATATTATTTAAACTTAAGAAATTAATAAAAGAAAAAACCTTTTTAAAAACATATAAGCTAATTACCTTTTTAAATATTATAAAAAAACTAATCGAAAAAATTATAACTATATAAATAATTACCATAATAAAAGTAAAATACTTATTATTTAAAAATTAAATAAAAAATAAAACATATAAATTAATAAAAGTAATAATTTAAATAATAATAAAGGGAATATACTTTACGTAAAAATATAATATTATAACCTTATTCCTTTAATTAAATATTTCTAAAACATTTAATAACATTATTTTACATAAAATGTGTTATATATTAAAATAAAAAGGATTTTTATAATAAGTTATAAACTAAATTAAAAATTTTATAATAAAAAAAATATAATTAAGCTTTAATAATAAAATAATAAAAAACTATTAAATTATTAGCAAAATATTATAAAGCTTTTCACTTTTACTAATATTATTTATCCTTTATATTATTATGTTATATAAAAAATTAAAATAAAAAAATATCTTAATAATAAGCTTTATAAATAATATTAATTTTTTAATAGTTTTAAAAAGTATTAAAAAAAACTATAAAAAATTAAAAAAAACTTATAAAATTTATAAAGATTAAATAACCTATTATAAAATAACCTTTACATTATATAAAAATAAACTAATATACTTTATAAAAGTTTACTCCTTTAAAAAATAAAAGATAATAATTAAAAATATTATTATAAAACCTTTAAAAAATATTCACTTCTTAAAAATATAACTTAATAAAAAACTATAATAATAAAGATATTTTAAAACTATTAAAATTAAAATAAAAAAATAACAATATACCTTTTTAAAATTAACGATTAATATATAAGGTTATAATGTTTTATAAGTTAAAGAAATTTATATTAAAGTTATATAAAACATTATAACCTATAAAATAATAACTTAATATATAACTAATAAAATAAATAAAGTTAAAAAAATTATAAATAAATTATATACTATATAAATAACATACTTATAAAAAATAAATAACATATATAAAACTACACTTATAATATAACTTAAAAATAAAATAAAATACTTATTTATTAACTTATATTTAAATATATAAATAATTAAGTTTAAGCTTAAAGCCTAGTTTAATAACTTTAATAAAGTAATAAAAAAAATAAAAGAAAAGATAACTATATAATTAAAAAGGCTTAATCGTAATAAAAAAAGCTATTATAAACAAATTAAAAATAAATTATTAACAATTCACTTTAATTATAATAATAAAACAAAAAGCTTTTAACTAATAAAATGGTTAATTAATAATAATTACTTAAAAAATATACTAATAAAGGAATAAAAAAAATATATATAAGAATAAAAAACCATTAAACCATACCTATATTAATAATTACTTTAAAAGAAATAAAAATTAAAAAATAATATTATAAACTATATAAACATAAAGTAATAGCTTTAATATAAATACATATAAAAAAATAAGGCTTAAAATATTTCTATTTAATAAAAAAATATTTAATATTATTATACTTAAATATAAGTATAAAAAAAAGAAATAATATACCATATAATTATAAAATATTAACAATATACTTATATAAGATAAATACTTTATTAATAGTTAAAACTTAAAGCATTAACTATATAAAAAAATTATAAAAAAGCTTTAATAAATTTAAATAAAATAAAGATTATTATTAAATAATTTTTAAGAAAAAAATTATTATTAATATATAAGATAATACTTTTATTAACAATAATAAAAATAATATAAAAGGTTAAATAAAAAAATAACAAAATACTATTATACCATTAATAATAAATAAAATTAAATAAATTTATAATTATAATAATTAAACTATAATAAAATAAAAGTTTAAATATAAATAATATTAATAATAATAATAATATTAATAATAATAATAATAATTATAACTTTAACTTTTAATTTTAATTTAATATTTCTTATTAAAAAAATAAAAGAAATTAATTATAAATATAACTTTCTTTATATTTTTTAATTTATTAAAAATGATTTATTTTATTTTTATATAAAATTAAATTTTTATTAACTTTTAATATTAATACCTTTTATCCTTAAGTAATAATTAATATTTTAAAGCCTTATAATAAATAATTCTATTATATATAATTTATAATAAATTAATAAATAACCATTAATATAATATTAAAATATTTATATTAAAATAATTATTTTATAAATATAAATATAAAAAATAATATTATTAACTTTATATTTATTACGTATATAAAATTAAACTAATTATTTTATTTATTATATAAAAGTAAAAGGTTATATAATAAGTTAATTTAATATAAGTAAAATTAAAAAATAAATAATTTATAATTAATGTAATAACATTTTAATATTTATATAAATATTAATATTAGTTATTTATATGATAAACTTATTCCTTATTTTTAATAAAAAGGATTAAAATAAATAAAAACTTTACTTACTTTAAAAAAAATATAAAAGTAAAAATATTATCCTTTATATTAAATATAAATTAAATAAAAGTAAAATTAATAATATCTTTAAAATATTATTAAATAAATTAAAAATTATATATATTATTATAAAAATACCTTATATAAATATAATAATTATAAATAATTAAAAAAGCTTAATTAAAAATATAATTAAAAATAATTTTACATTTTATTTTAAATTTATATATATTATAAACAAATTAATTATAAGTTGTATATAAAATGTAGGAAGTTATTTTACCTTTTTAAGGAATAATAACATAATTATTAATTATAATAAAAACATATTAAGGATAATTTAAAAGTTTTAAACTAAAAAATTATAAAGAAAAAAAAATAAAAAAATATTAAAAGGAAAAAATCATTTATAATTATTTATAAAAATAAATAACCATTATATATTTAAAATTAAATAATAAAAACTTAATAACCCTTAAATATTATTAAAATAATATTATTAATTAATTAAATAATAACTTTAATTAAAAATTTTAATAAAAAAAATTAACTTTAAAAAATAAATAAAGCCATTTAAATAAATAATTATTAAATTAATAATATATTAATAATACCTTAATATAATATAATTATAAGCTTTTAATATTTTAAAAGCATATAAAAGCTTAAAGCTTTTATTAATAATAATAACTTTATTTTTTTTTATTTTTTTATATTTATTTTTATTAAGAAAATAAGCTTTTAAATTAAAAAAGTAATAAATAATACGATTGTATAACGCAAATAAAAAAACATTAAAACAAAGTAAGTTTTCTTTAATAAAATATAATTTTTACTTAAAAATTTACTAAGTAATAATATTATATACTTTTATAAAATAAACATTTACTTTAAAGTAATTTTATATATATATAAACATATAAAGTAAAAATAATAATAATAATAATAATAATAATAATAATAAAGTTTATAAAAATATTAAAGTTTAAAATTAAAATAAAATTAAAAATATATTTTAATTAATTTTTAATTAATTATTTTATTAATTATTTTATTATTTTTTAAAATATTATATAATATTAAACTTTTTAATTAATTTAAAAAACTTTTATTTAATATTAAATTATAATTATAAATTTAATTAATTTAATAATAAATTAAAAAAATAAAAATAATATTTTTAAAAATTTATATAATTAAATAATTTTTATTATTTTAATTTATATATAAATATTTTTAAAATAAATTTTATATTATATATAAGTAATAATTAATTATTATTATTTTTATTATTTTTTTTATTTTTTATTATTTTTTTTATTTTTTATTATTTTTTTTATTTTTTTTATTTTTTTTTTTATTTTTTTTCTTCCCTTTTTTTTCTTTCCTATTCGAGAGCAAAGCGCTTTACCACCTTAAAGCTTGGCATTCCTTCCCAATTAGGAAAGTGGGTCAAATCTCCCTACTATTTTCGACACAATACCCCTCGTAAAACTCGGGCAATATAAGTCTATACTAAGAAATCATGTAGCAAAGTGAAATAAGATTGACAAGTCCCATGCAAACAGTCAAGATACATGTAGATAGGACTGTTTGTCGAAATTGTCCGAAGCCACATAACTTGAAACAATATACTTGGGTACCTAAACGATGTAATTATGTAAGCAAATCGGACTTTAGATAGTTCCGACCCCTATGGTCACCCGCGAGCTGAAGGAGGAGGTTGGGTTTTAACGCCAACACCAACATCAACACCATCACCGAAGATTACAAACGCAGATGATCATGGAACTCAGACCCGACCACCAGTTTGATCCCTTTGGGCCTGAAGCTGACTCCTATGATGACGTCGATATCTCAGGTATGGACTTCAATGACCCAGCTACAATGAGCCAACTACTTGGGTTAGAGGTCAAGGGTCAGTCTCCAGCGGCTGTTCGTCGTGAGGCGAAGGAGAGGTCGACAAACATCTTCAGCAGCTACCACACATTGCACGAAATTCTTATACGTCACGAGACGACAATTAGAAAACGATGGGCAAAAAAGACAAAACAGCAGAGGCTCAAAGTCTTACTGAGCGTCTGGCCTGGCATGGCGGTAATGCACCGTCCTGACTTCGAGGCTTTCCGGAAAGAGGCTGGAAGAGTACCTAATTTGCAGACTCGATATAAAGAGTATTTTATGTGGCCTCATGTCAACCAAGAAGACCTTTCCCAGCCTAAAACATTACCTCTACTCCTAAATGCACGAGGCCGCCACCACCCATCCGAGTTTTCAGGAGCGGATTTCGAGGCCATGCATCTTGGTCATGTCACGAGGGCCATCGTACCTATTTTCCTGAATGAGCACACTATGATAATAAATGGCGCTACAACTGCTCAGGACTACGGAGAGTTGGTGGCATGGGAAGATAATCCCGACGCATGCGAATGGATGTGTACCCGCAAGCAGTATATGCCAGGTGAAGGCCTTCTCGTCCTCGAAGCGCAAGAAAGACTTCTAGCCTTCCTGATAGACTGCTGCAAACAGATATTCCATGAGATCCCTGCTGATGCTTTGACGACCGATGCATTCCCCGTTCAACCTGAACCCGTTTTACAACCGGAAGGGGGGCCATCCGGATTTAATTATCTCGCTATCATGGCGGCAGAGGCTCCGTATCGGGTCCCCGCTCATCTTGATCTTGACCGGATTGAGTCACTCTTAGATGCAAGAACGTCTGCTGCAGAAGATCACCTTTGGTCATTACGGGAGGACCCAAATTACTTCACTGAGCAGCTCTTCGAAACCAAGGAGCACAGGCTGGAAATGCTGAAGGACGTTTACGGTCATATACACCCTACGCTCAGGCCAGGTCGTGAAATTATTCTCTGGGCTCGCGTAATAGGCAACGTCGTCTTTTCTGCGTATCTCCAACTTGAAGTTTACTCTGAACTGCGCCGCCAGGCGAGGGACCTTCAACGGTTGCAACTCAAATACCAATCTACAATAGTGCCTACAGAGGATCTTCCCGAGGAATACTTACTGGCAATACTCAAATTCCGTCATTATGTCAATCAGGCAGCTAAGGGCCCAATAGGGGTACTGAAGAACGAAGTCCCTGCGTCGCCGCCCTTGCGGAAATTCTACGTTCGCCTTCCACCGCCAGACAACACATCATCTCGAATTGCCGTTGAATCAAGACCCAATGTGAAAATGAATGGGGTAGAATATCACCTAACATGGCTGCTGAATATACTATGGGAAGATGGACATTCGCTATTTTTGGCCGGCATGCCCTTAGTTTTAGATGAACTGGAAAGATTGCTTCAGTCAGACAAGACAGCATCGGAACTTGTATCCGGGCGAATTGCCGGAGCGATTGGTGAGCTTTCCATCATATCACAGTGCATGAATCAGCTCGATCTCTATCTACCATGGGCACGAACATTCGACAATGCCCTGGTGGGTCATAAAGAGGACCTCGAGAAAGATTTCGCCAAGAACACGGCGTCATGGGCCAAGATGATGGCTGCGATTAAAGATACAAATCTCACCACTGTAGCCAAACTCGGTGACCCTTCAGACAAGAAGTTCTTCTACCCAGTGGAAAAACGTCGAACCAAGGAGAATGTACAGGCGCTACGTCAGGCCGAGAGGAACCTCGACAATGTATGGGCAGCCATTGACAAGCTCATATACGCTCAGTGTGGCAGCTTAGAGGGTACAGCCCTTCGGCAGCTCCTATCGCAGTCACGCATCTTACAGCGCACTCCAGAGTGGATTGACAAGGAACCTGCCACTACCCAAAAGAAGGAAACAGAGCTCGGGATCGGTTCCGACATCTATGCTCTCTATAAGCCTTTGTCGACGCTCTATTTTGGACTCCCGGCCGAGGTATCCAAGAAGCCCAAAGACGGCCAGAAAGTCAAGCCGAAGACCAGGGGAACGCCCCAAGCAAAGGACTCCGGGCCTACTACAGCTGGTGAGGCCGAGCTGGACAATGAACCGGTCTCCATTCCGGTAGACGCCAAGTCCCTCAAGGTATTCCGAACTGTATTCTTCAACCCTGAAGTCACTTCGACTCCGGGTGAAATTGCATGGAGCGACTTTCTCCACGCAATGACATCGACGGGATTGTTCTCGGCGGAGAAGCTCTACGGGTCGGTGTGGCAGTTCCAGAGGTCGGACGGTTTGGGTAGGATCCAGTTCCACGAACCGCACCCTCGAGGTAAGATACCGTTCACGATAGCGAGAAGACATGGCAGAAGACTCAACAGAGCCTTTGGTTGGGCAGGAGAAATGTTCAAGCTAAGGCAGAAAGGAAACGAATGAAGCGGTGATCAATGAAATCATCATTGCCCCTTTTTCGTTTCATGATCCCATTGATAGCTATAGTCATTTGTTGGTAGTATCTCTTGGTATTGCGTTGGTCTCATCAGATGAATGATCTAGACTGGGACCGAACGCTTAACCTAGGACACAATACATCTTCCTACTTTCTTATATTAAATAACTGGATGCTGATTCACTATCCTGTTGACTCTTCTCGGAGCGAGGCGGCGAATGAAAATCTGTGTAACCCCCATTTTCTTTCGACCCGGTCCGACTACGTTAAATTCCCATCCCCTGAACACATTAGATCACCCGTTGAGATCGATAGGCTGGTGAGGAATCTTAGCAGAAATAAAAGGGGACATTCGCTGTTCCAACTGCAGACTACGAAACTATTTAATTACACCTACCTAGGTACCTAGGTCAACAAGAGGTAAGTTAACTGATAGACTTGCAGTAGTATCAATGCGACAGCGAGAAAGAATCTATAGGCCATTTACTTTTAAATCAGTTTAATGACACGCATACTGCTCGCTTTTTTTTCGACCTGCACGTTCACGCAATTTCGTTGCACTGAATGGTACTGT
Source organism: Hypoxylon sp. CO27-5 (assembly GCA_002120305.1). Taxonomy (NCBI): domain Eukaryota; kingdom Fungi; phylum Ascomycota; class Sordariomycetes; order Xylariales; family Hypoxylaceae; genus Hypoxylon; species Hypoxylon sp. CO27-5. Next base: position 37,724 of record KZ112693.1, on the reverse strand, counting down.
GACATTTCCTTGGAAAGCCCAATGGATGAAATATGCATCCATAAAACAGAAACTTTCGCTCATTTATGCATTTTTCCCAGCGTTTAGAATATGGATGCTTACCTGACACCTCTTAGGTGCGTAAAAATTCTTTTATCTGGAGTCAGTTCGACTTCATATAGGGGTCAACTGTATAAATAATTCTCGCTTTCTTCCATGTTTACGTCTTCTTCAGGCCAATTTGTTTATCTTAACCTCTTTTATCTTATTTCCTACAGCGCCCTTCTTCATCCTGCTTGTCTACTATTTCTGTTTTATAGAATACCTGTGAACAATCCTATCACACAAACATGTCTGACTCCCCTAACGCCCCAAATGAACCAGTCTACCGTCTTATCAGACCCCGTATCTCGGAGGATTTCCTTACTGTGTATCCCGCCGCCGCAGTGACGACGACATGGTCGACTCGTCGTATCCACTTTGGCGGCGCAATGAGCGGTCTAGAATCCTATGTACCTTACATGGCAAAAACATGGGATATTCTTTACATCGATCAACCGCTTCCACTCGTCCTCTTGAACCTTATGGACGTCAGCCGCACAACCCCTCTAAAGACAACCTCCGATATAGCAAGAATCGCCCTTAATCTCGATCGACTGTCTAGGGAGCCTTGGGGGCCATTGTGGTTTGCTGTCGACAATCACGCACTATCACAAGTCACTTTGGTTACCAACTCGGACAAACTCAAGCAACATGTTGTGGACATCCCGTCGGACAACTGGGGCTTCCGGGAACTCCCGGGGGAGATCGTTAGACAGCTGGAACCTCAATTATACAAGTCTGGACGGGAGGCTACGGATACTTTTAAGAAATTTCAATGCCCCGACGTCCGTTACAACTTTGTCTATGAATGGGGAGTGCACGATGAAGAGCAACCCGTCGATAAAGAGCAGCCTGTCAACAAAAAGCAGCTTGTCGATGAAGAGCAGCTCGTCGACTAACAGTACCCATCTCTTTTCCTAATGCATATTGAAAGCTCGTGTATATAGGTCGCCTGGTTACTGTACGGTATTATGTGTTTTTGGCTTATAAGAAGGTAAGATGCAGGCCATCTTAAAAGGCGTTAGGGTTAGGGTTCGTTCAAACATTTCGAAGGGTTGTGATAGTTTCTACCTCATCTCCCTCCCATCTTAATTACCTATTCTACCTTTACGTATTAATTATAACTTGGTAAACCCGTTTTGAATGTGCAAAGTTTCTTTGCCAACACTCTGCATAATAAAACCGTCTGACTTCGCTATTTATTATACACGAAAATCTACCCGAGCTACCCCTTTCTACGCCTCACCCTTAGTGTCTCGTGCATAGGTGGTGCTATGTGTCCAAAGAACCACTTATTAACAGGACGCTCGGAGATGGGTTCGATCTCGTAGAGTAGCGCTATATGTGCCAACGCAATCTTGAGTTGATTCGCGGCGAAGAACCGGCCGGGACTAGTTGAATCTCTACATTAGTTCTTGCTGTCTCTACCTCGCTGCTAACTACCTTGTCACCCGCCTAATGGAAAACATACCAAGCATGCGACCCATGGCTGAAGCCAAGGAACTTCTCGCTCGTGTTGACGAGCCCCTGGGGATCTTTTCTCTCAAGTTCGACCGAGTTACCCTTGGCAAAGCGGAAGGCGTCGTAACTATTAGCGTTAGGGTAGATGTCCTCATCGTGGTGGATGCTATAGCCCGAGATGCCGACTTTAGTGCCATAGGGGATGTGGGAGCCGTCTGGTAAAGTGAGACCCTCTGGTGCGACGACCATCTTCATAATACCGCGCTCTATGAAGCCGTTGAGGCGAAGACTCTCACGTAGTGATGAGTCCACAAGTTTCATGCGAGATAGACTCGCCTTGGGCCATATGCTGCCCGGTGAGCTTAGTCTGGGTTGACGATACCGCGCTTCTGGTGCGAAGGTGGTTTCCTGAACTACTTCATCGCGCATAGATGCCAGCGAAGTAGCACTCTCAGGGGAGGCAGCTAAGTCGAACAACGTGTTCGTAAGCGTGATTACGGAGGACTGTATCGCTGCGAAAGAGAGGACAGAGAATCGACAAGCTATGACCCGGGGGTCCAACTCCACAGGATTGACAGGAGTCTTGGAGAGGGCATGATCGATTGCCCATTGGATGTAATCATTCTTGATAACACATTAGGTGACCCACTTATATGGCTGATAGGGGTCTAGCATACTGGAAAGTGAGAACATAACTTCTCTTCAGGTTCGGGATTTCTCAGACAGCTTAGTCGATCATGGATAATTGGCATAATAAATCTACTACACCGATGATACTGGATACGGTCATGTAAAGTGAAAATAGGGGCGACAAGCCTAGTAGGCTACCTCATTAGCATGGCCGATGTCGTCAAGCGAAAGCCGATACTTAACTGTACAACTTACGGTTTAATAAAGTTGGGGAACATGCTTAGAGCGGCCGCGGCTATAGCAACCTTTCGAATGAACTCGCTACAAGCCTTCAAGAAGTCCGGGTTACGGCATAGGGGCAAGCCGATAAACACCCTGGTTGAGAGCCGGGTGATGAGGATAAGCATCGTATCGTAGATCTGCACCTCCCGCCATTCTTCTGTATCTAGACCCCAAATCTGTCCCAAGCATAAGTTCACCTCCTCAATAATATCGTCGGCGAAGGTGTCGATCTTCTTAGTGAGCTGATGCTTGATAATCTCAGGATGAACCGGGGAATCGACGAGGTTGGCGTGGAAGAATGTGTATTCTGCTTCGAGGAACTGACGGTTAACGATTTCTTGGCTTAGGATCGAGTCTGGTTGCTCTAGAAGCCATCGTATTTGGGAGTTCGGAATAATGACTTGAGGTCCGTTTATATAGTATGGCAGTATGTAGGTCTGGTTATTTTTTGAATGCTAGCGGGGTCCATGTTAGATTCCATAGAATCCGCAAACATCAATTACCTGGTATCGTACCTTTACGTAGCCTTCATCAAGAAGAGATTTCAAGTTACCAATACTAGCAAGGTTCGCTTTAGCACGGGAATATGGGCTATTCCACGCCCGAGCTCCTACCCAAGGAAGGTTGGGCGGTAATGAGGCATCCGAGAAGAGTCGTATGACGAGATTAACCAAAGTAATGACTGCAATAATGAGTAGCAATGCTAAACTAGCAGCTAGAGCGAAGTAGATAACTTTAGCCATTACCAATAGCCGAGCTGAGATCCTGTTGGGAAGGGGAGTGTGCTACGACTTGGAAGGGTGTCGGCATAGGGAGGCTCTTAGTATTAGTATAGGAGTCGTATCACCTGTACTAAAATAGCAGTGCTTAAGAATAGGTATTGGTAGTCCTACTGGAACAAGAGTGGTGTTAATATGACGGTATTTTTGTAATCATTGCGCGTGCGCCTCTTTTACGGCTCTTCATGAAATAAGGTCAAATGAATACCACAACTTGGTTCATATGAATTTTCATTCCCTCCTGAAACCCCATATTTCCGGTATCGTAAGTGGTTATCTTCGTGGCTTGGCCTTAGGACGGGATAAATACGGCTACAATAACACCCAAATATCTTCAACATTAGGGGTTGAACCGAGACACTTGTGCTGCGTGGCGTATATATTTTAGTCTATAGAATGAGCATATAATGCGTATCAACGTACCCCGAGTTGAGTGGCTAATGCATGAAAGAACAACCGTACTGGAAATGTGTTGGCTTTAGCCCTGAAGGCTGACCCTTCCTATTTGGATACTTGATAGGACATGGGAGAGATGTAACCACCGCTTAGAGGCAGTTCATTTATGAACCAATCTTTGGCTTTTCATGTGAATATAAATTACCATGATAGGACTGTATTGTAGATATGATTGGTTCAGCTTTGAATTTATTGATACTCGAGGCCGCTCGTAACGACGAGGATACTAGAGCAAGGCAACATGATAGCAAACGGAAGTAGTCTTGGCACCACCGAGAAGCGGGAGCTAAGGTTACAGGGTAAACCCAGCATCTGTTACCTGTTCAGCCCTGGATGAGATACTGCCAACGCCACGACAATTTTTCTCCAGACGACATTATCTTTCGAGCAAGACAACTTCGTAGTAGTTTGGTAGGAGGTATAGTCGACCGCCAAGAGATCCGCTTAATAACAACTTCTATTTGGAAGTTTATTGTTCTAGGTGAGGCTGTTCCAAGCACTTTTCTAGAAGCAATAGAATCTTTCCGATGAGACATGTCTCGCCCCATGCAATTTCAAAAACGGAGGAACTTTAGCATGTAACACATAATAAGTCAGGTTCGGAAGGCGGAATGTTACTTGTGACCCAGGTTTGACCAATTAGCTCCGAATACCAGGAACCGGGAATTTGATGATGGCGATCGACCCCATAAGGCGATGAATCTCAGATTTGAGCTACAGGGGACCCATGTCTTTTCAAGATCTGTATTGGTAGATTTTCTCATCATCACCACAATCGTCTAGAACGGAACTCGTCTCCGCCAGTATAGATGCTGAGGATAGCTGAGGATTCGAGCTCTATTGTTCACCGCCAGCTCTGTGACGAACCATAGCCGACACAGTGGAAGCTTATCGAGTTACCAAGTTCTATTTGACGCCTCCTGGATTTTGTACTAATTCTAGAATCCTTGGCCTGATTCGAAACCGGGTTATAAAGGACGAGCTGAAATAGAGCAGGTGGCTTGCAGCCTTTCATACCATGAAGCAAGGTCATGCGATCTATGATAGAGCAGATACCAACCAATAGGAGGAATGTTTCATACGCCCGCCAATATATTGGCTGTGTACACAATCTTAACACGGCAGATCTAAGTATGAGTCAGCTGTGACTCTGCCGTCTAGGAATCAGTCCCTGAAGATCCCATCCTGCTGCCCCGTTGTTGAGTCAATATGGCAACCTAGGAAACCTCTCCTAACCTTGCTTGCGGGGATTCCAGATACCGAGCCTTGAATGCAGTATCAATTAATAAAGGTTCCCGACTTCGAGGTAAGCTTCCGGGAGTTGGAGACTGTACAGCCAATGGTGTGAAGTAAAAGGATAATGACCGGGGCGTATCATCCATTATCGCAACCAACTCGTGTGCCACCAACACTGCGGCAATATCTACGATGCAGGGAGCCTCTGCTCTCGCTTTAATATGTTGAACTACCTTTGGCTCAAGGCTATCGAGATTGGTAGTTACTTAGCGGCCAGTGGAAACTTGCCGATCGCCACGTCAATTCGATGCAAAATATAAACTACAGCTATAACGCTATCTCGCGAGAAACTCCACCACGAGAGAACCGCTCGCTCCCAACCCTCGAGAGCCTTCCAATCAGTGATCACCATGCGAGTTCCAATTCCATTCTTCGTTGTGTTCATCCTCTCAGGAAACCTCGCGTCGACCGCACCCAACCCACAATCCAGTCCCATCTCCCTCGAACCCATTTTAAACATCCTCCAGAGCATCGGCGACGCACCACCGCCGGCTATTATCTGGACGCCTAATCCATCAGCCGAGTGCGCCGCCATCAACAAGGGGGAATTACAATGCTGCCTGGGGACATTGGCTGGAGATCTACCGCTTATCCAATTTCTCGCGGCTGTCTACGGGTATCATTTGAATCCCAACGACATCAACGGCATCTTATGTAAGTAATAGTTGTATCAAGAAAAAATAAACATATTTTGGCTGAGACTTTTCGCCTTCCTAGGTAACGATGGGTTAGAAACCTGCCCAGGGGTCAAAGTATGCTGTCAAGTCACAGCTCTAGTAAGTACAGTTCCGTCCCGAGGCTTGTGGGAGGTTATTATTTTGCAAGTCTGACCAACTTCGTCGTAGAACCCGCTTCTGTCATTGTATTGCCAGGACTACAAGTGAGGAGAACGAGTTGGGTAATGATGATTACCTGCTTAGCATCATACTGGACGTTGTTAAATCCTACGGCGATAGGAGATTGACGAAGGCGGAAAAATGGAGGTAATGACGGATAACAATACCCGTGAACTGACTTCTAATGCTCAATGCTGAGTTTAGTGGTTCTGTCTAAATATGCTGTTTGTAATGTACATTTTGATACAACACAGACTCGTCGTCTGCGTCCGCATCTTGGAACACATGTACAAGGGGTACCAAGTAGCCAACCACCTAATACCAATACGCTTGGCAATGCTTACAAGTAGTGATACCGAAGTCTATATGATATTACTTTTGGCGTTTTAGTGTATTTATCGCCATCTCTATGAGGCCGTCTTTTGCTTCGCTCTCCGGGAATGTATTCAGAGCCGCGATGGCCTGTTGCGAATAGTCTTCTGCCAGCGCTCTAGTTTGCTCGATTCCGTCACTCTTATAAACAAGTTCGCGAGCCTGCACACAAGGTCAATGATCGTCAATGTGATGGAACGAGTATAAATGGGACTCACTCTCTGAACATCGCCCTCCTGCTCGAACTTTCTTCCCACTAATGTCCCCAGCTCCGGTGTCGTCTTCCATGCAAATAATAAAGGCGCTGTCGCAAGACCTAATTGTAAGTCCGCTCCAGCAGGCTTGCCTAAATCCGCCCCGGATTTGGTATAATCTAACATGTCATCTACTAACTGGAATGCCAGACCTATATTCTTGCCATAGGAATATGCGGCTTCAACAGTAATCGCATCGGCTCGACCAAGAAGCGCTGCGGCCCGACACGACTTAGATATCAAGCTAGCCGTCTTGAGATATGTCTTTTGCAGGTAATATGTAAATATGTCCTCTGACCACTTGGGATTCCGTTCGTCCCGCGCCGTATTTTTTAGCTGCATGAATTCGCCCTCGACCAGGTTCGCTATCACGGTCGCGAGGAGCTCGACTACCTCGGCGTTGCGCAGCCGCGCGAGAGCAACTGATGCCCTTCCTAAGAGGAAGTCTCCAGCTAGAACAGCCATCTTGTTTCCGAACTCGTAATTCGCAGACGGGGATCCTCGCCGGGAGACCGAGTGGTCTATGACATCGTCGTGGAGGAGCGACGCAGTGTGTATCAGCTCTGTAATTTCAGCTAGACGGCGCTGTGAGGGAAGGACATCGCTTTCTGTCGAGTCAGGCTGCGACGAGAAATCGGGGGACGAAGGATTTACGTCGGCGAGGACACTAAGTGGGGATATTGAGGAGTCTATCGTCGCTGTCGTATGTGTCGGCGGGGACTCGGGAGCTTTAGGACATATTGAGGTTGCTCTCGACATGAGTAAAACTATTAAAGGTCTCACATGTTTCCCCTCGGCTTGTGTGTAATATTTCGCGACTCGGTCTAAGGAAGGGTGTCCGGACCCTAGCAGCTGACGGATATTGCCTGTTAAATGCTTCATTTCCTTTGCGACGATGCGTAGAGGGTCAATGGGTAGTTCGGATTTGGTAGCTCGAGAAACTGCATTGGAAACCATATTCGAGGCTACAGAGACGGCTGCTGCCCATGCTGAAGATCGTTTGGGGCTATTATGGTATAATAACTTGGAGATACGTATCCTCAGGTCTAAAGATGTTGCCCTCTGGCAATCTGAGCATAGCGACAAGACTGAAGGTCGGCCGGCGGCTGCGCGGGTTCTGAGGAGCAACGAAGCTCCTGTTCGAAGCTGCATGGCGTTCGATTTGCTGGCCTTGGGAGTACTCCGAGGGGCCAATTGGTCTAGGAGAGTCTTAGAATAGGTGGTCGAAGCATTGGGGGTATAAAAATTGGAGGACTGGAGCTTAAGGTCGGATCGTTAGATCGCGGGACCTCGGATGACGCTGACAAGGTTCACGAGCAAAAATTCACTGATAAAAGATTAAGTCGGGTGTGGGCTAGGTTGTGTGGCTGGAACAGTTGGGTACCATGGCTGCATGGTCTTGATGGAACCGGGTGGGTACGTGTGGCTGAAGCTGCTGATAGCTTTATGCGCTAACCTTAGGTAGGTTCAATCCACTATAATGTTCACTAAAGTTGGATCGCTGCCTTCGATGCTGCACAGCTGCTCATCTGCTCATCTACTCATCTACAACAACCATGTTCATTATCACACCTGCGACGCAACATGGTGCTTCTTACTATGACTTCCTCCATAGTGGAGGTTTTGAATCAAGTGGCCGAAACGAGTACCGATGATTGCCCTCAAGATGGCGAAAGAGATTCTAATCAGACAAACAATAGCGAACCATCGCTGAGAGATCCCGTAACTGGAAATCCTATAAGCCATGGACAGATAATCGATTTATGGAAACGCCTAAGAAATGAAACCGAGCATGCGATAAGATTAGAAGATTTACTTCGCGGGGCGACAGTATATATACCCCCTCCACTTCCGAAACCAGAACCGGTTCGTTTTCCTCGCAGCCTTAATATCATCCAACTTAGCTAATGAAAGTGTTTATAGACCGACGAGTATAAAGCATTGATGGCTCGATTGCGTCGCGAGGAAGAAGAGAGATCTTACGAGCGTATGCTGAATAAGGCTCCTCCAAGAGAGTCGTTTGCTCCGAGAGCGCCGTCGGCACCTATGACACATTCGTTCGCTGAAGTCAATCGACCCTCCAAAGCTGAAGACATAGGAGACGATATTGAGCACGGAGATATCCAGAAGCAAATAACATTGGTTATCAACTTCATCGTGAGCATTTTCGGCTGTGGTGCAGCACTCTGGATGGCAGCTAGGTGGTGGAGTGTTCCGGCGCGACTATTCTTGAGCTTGGGCGGCAGCATCATCGTTGCTATCGCAGAAGTCGCCGTTTACTCTGCTTACACATGGCGAATGGCTGAGGGCGAGAAGAACCTGAAAAAGAAGAAGGAAATCAAAGAGATAGTTCAAACTTGGGTCATCGGAGAAGATGACAATGAGAAGAGCAGCGAAGGGTCTCTTCCACTTGAGGAAACAAAAGTCGAAACGAATCTTCGCCGAAGGATCAAGGGCCCAACATGAGATATATGAAATATCATTTGGTTGTCTTTCGTGTCAGTCCCATATTTATTTGTTTCTATGCTGTTTGGTTGTAATACTGAAACCGTCTCTTTTGGTGGGCAGTTGCCAAGAATTCTTGTCACCTGTCGGTATTAACCCGCAATTTTATCATATACCCCACATTCGCGTCCCGCTGAGACGCGTCTATGGAATTTGTTCGGTACCAATTTACGCGTCCCTACACTATGGTCACGATATTCCGCTTTTTCACATCCCTACATGACCAAGGAGAGAAGTCCACTCCAAAATATCAACTTCAACACATTAACGGCCATCCTCTCGACGACAAAATTCCTTGCCCCTCAGAAGATGCTGGCATGACAGTGGAAAATCGTATGCGGAGTACCATGGAGCAGCCAACTTTGGATCACCAGAATGAGCAGAGGTGCGTATATGGATAGTCGATCGGATATACTAGTATATACTAATAAGGGCATCGCAGAGCTGTCGACAGGTCTCCTCGCACGTTAGGGTCTTCGCGATATCTCGACTTGACTAAAACGTCAAGTAATTGCCGTTGGCGACCTTTACGAACCTACAGCAAACGCACCTCGTCAACCGACGCGGCAGAGCCCGTGGCAAAAAAGCAGCGCATTGAGGACAGAAACACTGTTTCAACAGTCAGGCCTAGGACAAGAGAATTGCCGCATCAACCTAGTGTCCCCCCACCTTCTCCGACCCTCCCTCCCTCACAGTCCGCAAAGAAAGGAACCATCAAGGGCTACTTCAAGGTTCTGCCACCATCATCAAGCAGCGCACTATACTCTTCGGATCCTCCCTCCGATTCCATCGTGCCTACTAGCACGCCCCCATCGTCACCGCCCATTTCCGACCGTCCACACAAGAAACGACGGAGACTCACTACGCGTGTAGTATCTCAAACAGCATCGGAGGATCCACAAGCAGAAAAGATCAGAGGGAATGAAGAAAATGAAGAGAATGAAGAATCGGATGCAACGGACGATCGATTCACAGTATCGGAAGGGTGCACAAATGTGTTGTCTGAAAGTAGCCCAGGTGCTCTTAATCGACCGACAGCAAGACATAAGAATCGGTCAGATGCTGGAAAACGCGGGCGAGGTCCCAAATCAGCTGCGGTCCAGACGACGTTGAGTCTCTCTGCCGCGGAGAAAGGGTTTACGGAGTGCAAGGAATGCAATATGCTGTATAATCCCCTACACAAGCAGGATGCGAAATGCCACACCAGGCGCCACGCCGCAATGCTCAAGGCGAAGTCAAGTTCCAATGATAATAAAACTCTCGATTAGACCGGAAGACTCTATGACCTAATGACAACAGGTTTTCCCTCTTCACAACCAGTCGTGGATCGTTAACCACTCTTCACCTGACCTTGAAACTTACAACTCTGTGGAATGGGAACTCACTTAACTTTCTAGAGTAGAAAGGCCATCGGGATGAATTACGCGTTCGGGTTGTCCAAGGTGGTTAGGCAAGCACGCGACAGATTAGGTTGTTTGTGACTGGCAATAGCCCTACCCGCATGACTATGCTTCTGCAAGCTTGACCGAAAACGCAGTTCGCTGCTCAAGGTACACAAGGGTGATTGCACGACGAGTGCGTTTGCATCCTGGGGTCCAAGCAAAGCTAACAACGCCCGAACTCGGAAGCAAGTCTGTAATACAGAGGGCCAGCTGTATGAATACGATAAGTTACGTATGTCTTACCATGTAAGTCGTGGGCTTCGTTCGGAATTGTCTTCCAGAGAACAATCAAGCCAAGAACGCGACCGAAGGCAGTATACGAATTCTTGGAAGTCTATAGCATGTCTCGATATGGAAATTCAGTGGGGGTGACATGCAACCAAGCATTCGAAGTCGGCATCACGGCCTTCTCAACCTTCAGCCGCAGCACAGTCAATCTATCTATCGATAGGGGAATTTCAACGAGTCATTAATGAGAGGACCCCGGTCATTCCCCTGGCATCGTATGCCGGTAAAGCTTGGCGGAAATTGTGTCAGCAATTCTATCGGCATTCCTCTTTTTCCCAGCCGCCGAACCAGTGAAGCGTCATTTATAATAAATGACACCGGGCACCGTGCCTTGCAATCAAGTCGTGTCACTCCCCACATTTGAGAATTCATCTCAGATATCCGGATATTAGGGTGCCCTAGGACGCAATGGGAAGAAAGTAGGCGAACTCACCTTCTAACTTGCCTCCTAACTTACTTTCCGCTCGAACCACCAATTGCTTAAGGCCCGCAAGGTTTAAACTATCGTATACGTAACACGGCCTGTTCTCAACTTCTACGCCTCAAAGAGGAATACCGATTTGACTTTGCATCCCTGTACCACTTTGGCACAGCATTGTTTGGAATGATCGACAGCACATTCCTCCAATGTTATTCTTCAATGCTATACCTAATCCATGTAAACATGCCCCTGCGCTGTTTTTGATTTGGCTAATAGATGAACCGCCACCAGCCGAGATATCATAATTCATGCTCCAAGAGCATGGAGTATAGCCATACTTTCTATATGCCTACCGCTTCCTCCGCCGATACGCCGTAGGGCTGCCTGGCCTGGTTATAAAATTCAGATATGGTAGACAATGGGTAGAGAGCAACATCATTGGAGATAATCCACGTCTATCGCTGCAATTAATACGGCAAGTCTTGAGCGTTGCACACGAATGGAATGGAATCAAAGGCGGATCGCAGCTAAGGAAACTCTTTGTGTTCATGTGTTACCCGCGTGCCGGCTTGAGAAAAATGAATTCAACATGTGCTGTTCCTGTGCGAGGTGAGTGTTAGTTCTATTCCCAATTCACCCGATTGGGATTCCCTGAACCTTGCATATAACGTGGATCTCATTTATCATGTCCCTAACTGGGCAGACACTACACATCAACGTATATGCAGATTGATTTTGGCTTGCGTTGCCACCTACATGTCCCTACAATACTATACCTGAACCCCACAATATACTAAAGTAATATAACAATGATCTCAATTTTCTTAACTTACAGAATTTCTATGATTGCTAACAGTAACTCAATATTAGGCGATTATGAATGTGTTCTTTGTAAGGCTGCGAGGGCGCGGGGTCAACGAACCGGTGGGGTTAACGGCCCGGCCGTGTGGAGTATGTAGCTCCGACACTAACGTAGTGCAACGCTTCACGATAGTGCATAGGAGGGCGAGACACGCGCCTTGAGTATGCGTGCATACTTATTTCATAGATAGATGGGTGCAGTACACAGCATTGGATATCACAACCTCAAATACCGAGTTTGAGTCAAGAAGCTGCTAATCCATGTACGATGCAAACACCGAGTTTAGCCACTAACGTTTCCTCGATCTGCCGATCTGCTGTATGTAATCAGGGGCCAAATTTCTGGGGTCTCTCTCACTTCGGATTAGCTATGAAATGAGCGTTTTAAACGTATATTATCTCTCTAACCCGGACTGTGGACACTTCTCCAAGGCAATTAATCGATGTCCCTTTTACACGCGGTCCAGAACACAGGTTTTCTCATGCCTCTTAATGTGGGGCCAATAGATGATTACCGAAAAAGGCAATTCAATCCGGTGTGGACCAATCATGTAGAAGCAAGCTAAACTACTTACGTACAGTTTGATAACGGACAAAGAAGCCCTCGATCTTCATTCCGCCTCTATCCCATGTATATAGATACCTCTTATGGCTATGGGTTTGCTTTGAAAGGGCACTTCTTTCAGATTCACAAGTAAGTAACCATATACCGAGACAAGAACCATCCTTGGTCCCCTACCTACCTACGCTTGTCGACTCACATAGCATGAATTTCGGTGACTAACTTAGGTATTAACCATTTTGTCCAGATGTTTCAACCATACCTAAGCTCCAAGAATCTCCAACCTAATCTATCTTTTAAAGAGCACAGCATATAAACTACCTCACATGTATACGTTGCCAGGACCTAATTATGACTCTTGGATACCATATTGCATCATGCAGGGTCACCACCATCTATCCACGGAAACGTCCTTGGCGTTATACTAAGATTCTTTTATGCCACCATGGCAGATGCCGCAAATTTTCCGTTCTACCATACATTAAACCACTTCATACGATCGGAGCCAACCGTTTATTACCTTACAGCTTCAAATCATCTGTCCGGTGTAGTAGATCATCTCAATCTCCCGCAAACAGTGCATTATCTGCTTATGTGAAAACATGCCTTAGTTAAAGCTTAATTCTCTACCATTACCCCTGTACTAATAGGTAGGTACTCATGCGGCCAACATCCATGAAGTCATATATATTTTATGTTATGTCCCATGTTGCAAACCCAAGATCCGTCGGAAAGTGGGATCTAGTATCGACTAGGTAGCGTGAACTCAATCTTTCTCATATCCCAAACGACATAATCCCAAAGACATTATGGGTACCCTTAGGAAACTAGCCGTCAGAGCCTGCTTGGCCTTTGCCACCATTTGTCCTAATGTTGTGGCTCGGATGCAGAACCCATTCACAAACTTCACTGTCGTTCCAGAGCGAGAGGCCAGACCACAGCCGAAGTACTATCCCCTTAGACCACCCGCTATCCCGTTGGCCGTCAGAAGCCCTTATACCAGCGCCTGGTCTTCTACCTCTCAGGGCGGAACCCTAAATAGCCAGATCCCGATATTTTGGCCTGGCCAAGGACTGGTATGGGAAGGGATTGTTGTGGTAGACGGAAATTCATTCGAGTATATGGGTAATGTCATCAATGACTTCCCGGAGTTACCATATTTCAACACAACGACACCACTTGAAGTGAGATACGACTCCCAGTATTCCAACTTCACATTTTTAGCCGGACCAGTAATCATCACCGCGAGCTTCTTCTCGCCTGTGACGCCCAAGGATGTGTGCAGAAGCTCCATACCCCTAAGCTATCTCACGACCACGGTCCAATCCAAGGACGGCAAGCCCCATCACGTCCAGTTCTACTCTGATGTAAATGCGGGATGGATAGGACTCGGAAACGATTTGGACATTGTTAAGGAATTTCATACGGGCCCAATGAATGGGAACGGAACAGGCAATGTCACCGAGGTGCCAATCAGTTGGATTCTACGGCCTAGACGTCCTACTCTGTTTGAGGAGGCGCAACAAACCCCGCGATGGGGAAACTTCTCTTTCACGACAAGTTCTTTGAGAGCTGAAAATTTCACCTTCCAGAGTGGTTCTGCAACGAGCGTCAGATTTGGTTTTGTTAATAATCGCCACCTTAACAACGACGCCGGCTCGGTGACTCGTGGTTTTGGAAACCAGGAACCGGTATATGCGTTTGCCCACGATATGGGTACTGTAGTGGAAACATCAGTGCGCTACACTATTGGTTCAATCCAGTCTCCTGTTGTGAGATATCTCCACAAGGGCGGGCTAGCTAATTTATCCCCTTGGTGGCAGAAATGCTACGGGGAAATGCATGATATGATCAGCTTTCATTGGAACGACTTCCATAACGTCGCGGCACTTGGTAACGAATTCGAAACAAAACTTCGGGCTGACGTCAATGCCTTCTATCAGGGTAATGAGCCCCCGGTTTATAGCAATCGCACCCCTGTTGTCCATACGAATACTTCGACGTTCACGGCACTTGACACACAAAATGGAACCGACCAATACGGTCAACAGTTTATATTCGACCCTAACTCAGCTTACGGCTTCCTTGAGCCAGGTAGCGCTACCGGTATTGCCGTTCCCTTCGTCTCGGAAGCTGAGTCCTACTACGCAATCGTAGCATTATCAGCGCGGCAAGTCATGGCAGCATATGTTTTTGCAGTGCCACCTTCTGCCACAGACAGTTCTGATAAATCAGATGACCCGGTAGAACCTCTCATGTTTCAAAAGGAGATATCTAGTAACGGCAACATTAATACCGTGGATGTCCTTTATCCTGCATCACCCTTTTTCCTATATGCGAACCCAGCTTTACTCAAGTACGTCATGCAGCCATTACTCGAGTTGCAGGAGGGCGATTTCTACCCAAACACCTATTCAACTCACGATATAGGGGCGCGTTTCCCCTTGGCAACTGGCCACGTGGAAGGCACGGATGAATACATGCCTGTCGAAAACAGTGGAAACTTCATCCTTATGGCCTACGCATATTACAAGTTCACGGGTGATTCTACTTGGCTGAAGAGTCACTACGACCTATTGGCGCAGTTCGCCCAGTATCTCATCGACTTTTCACTTGTCCCGGCCGCCCAGCTCAGCACTGACGACTTTGCCGGCGAATTGGCAAATCAAACGAACCTTGCCATCAAGGGTATCGTGGGTCTGCAAGCTATGTCCGCTATCGCACGAATTGCTGGGAAGGAAGACGACGCTTCCAATTTTACCAGTAAGGCAACATCGTACTACGACCAATGGGAAGACCTCGCCATAGATCCTTCTGGGAAACACACCCTCTTAGCTTACCAGTGGAGGTCTAGCTGGGGTCTGCTCTACAATATCTTCTTCGATAAGCTCCTCAACATGGGTCTTGTCAACCCCAAGGTCTACGATATGCAGTCGGCCTGGTACGCCCAAGTCTCGCAGACGTTCGGCGTGCCCCTGGATAACCGACATCACTACACCAAATCCGACTGGGAAATCTGGACCGCAGCAACCTGTTCGTCAACCACGAGGAGGCTGTTCATCAACGCCGTCGCATACTGGCTCAACGAGACGGCCACCAACCTCCCATTCACGGACTTATACGAAGTCGTGGGGGTTGGGGATTACCCCTTGCAGATCGATCATTTCAGCGCTCGACCGGTTGTCGGCGGCCACTTCGCCTTGCTAGCTCTGGGGAAGACCGGACAGCTGTCCGGCGCTGTGGGGGGAGATACGACGGGGAGCTTGTTTGGGAAGAATAGCACCGATGCTTTACCTCAGCACGACATGCCTATAATCCCCCCTTCATATGCGGGTGCGCCGTTCAAGCAGAGGGCTGTTAGGAAATCACCTCCACGGGATGATGCGCTGCATTCAAAGCATCACATTCATTCCAGAGCTCGTACACCTTAATGAGATGTACCATCCGTATGGCGTGTGGTGCCACTGAGAGAAAGGCATGGGCGCGATTGAATTGACCATTTCGAGTTCATTTTTTTCTCTTCTTCTAGACTGAGTTATCGTCGAGGAAATCTTGGCATTTAAACGCATATATAGGAGATATAAGAGGCGTTGAGAGGTTAGGTAGAATATCTTACTCAAATTCGTTGCATTACTAATCCTTTTTATTGTTGCCTACTTCGTTTTATTGTCCTTAATTACTTCTTTCTGAGACGATCCTCTATCCGTCCCGTGCTTGTGCGCTATATCTAGTCCCCACTCTGTGACAACAGGACTATTAGTGGATAGCAAAGTCCTTTTCATATCCGAACGTAGCCTATAGAGGCTTTTCTCTCCTCTTCACCTCGATATTTGTTTCGAAAGGCGGAATAATAGCTTGTCCGATCCATGTGGACTTGGGCCTTTCTGAGAGCGGCTTAACCTCCCAATTCTGCAGTAGGTAGGCGAGAATCATTTTGATCTCATGAGCGACGAAGAACCGACCAGGGCTTTAATGGAAGTGGCCATGTTAGCTTCTTTAGTCGAATCGAATCAAAGGCATACAACTGAAGACTTAGAGGTACATACCATGCATGCCTCCCATGGCCAAATGCCAAGTGCCTGTCACTAGTGGTAACCATAGTCATGTTCATCACTTTAAGATGATCCTCGTATGTCTTTTCCTCATCTGGTCTTGCCTGGAATTCTTCTCTGACTCTAGAGAAGCGAAACGCGTCGTATTCTTCAGGATTTTCGTAAATCCCGCTGTCAAGATGAATAGGGGAAAGACTCAGCATCAAGTAGGATCCGTATGGTGCATGCCAACCTTCAACTGGATTGGTGATCCCCTCTTTCGCAATAACTTTCCTCTTGGTGAGCGATGGGGCTAAGCAACTGACTCTCATACTTTCGCGTATAGCGCTATCGGTGCTGTATAGCCGTGATAACCCCTGTTTAGTCCACCTGCCCCCTTCTTCCCTCAAGACATTCGTCGTCTCTTGGCGTATGGTCTCGAGGAAGCCTTTTGATGGATCAGAGGATAAAAGGTCAAGAATGAGACTATGACCTGTGAGGACCGTGGTGTGAATTGCGGCGAATTCTACTTGGAGCATTCGCCTGGATATCACGAAGGGGCTGAGCACATCGGATCTACCTTCCTCCTTAGCCAAGCGGATGAACCAGGTAACGAAATTCTCGGGAGGGTTCCAATTATCGTAAGCAGGATCACCGCGCTCCTGGAGTTCCATATCGTAGAGCCGTCTTTCCAGAATCGGTAAAATAATATCGTATGATCTCCGCCAGTGCCACCAATTCGGAATTGCCAAAAGACGCCCTATGATAGGATGTGTGACTTTAGGAAACATATTAAGAATACAAATATTCCTGACGACGTCCGCCGTGAATTTAACCATGTTGTCGAGAAATTCTTGATTGCGAGAAACTGGGTGTCCGACAAGTAGACGTGTGACTACTCGAGGGACAATAACCATCCACGCGTCCCACAAGTTCATAGACTTCCAGTTAGCCGTATCTGTACCAAACACAACATCCATTACATCGTTGATCTCGTCCTCTAGGTCAGGGATGATGAGAGGAAGTTTACGGGCCAGGCATCGGTGAATGACATGTATACCGTACTGGCCGTTGGCGAAGCCTGGTTCCAGGAAGTTATAGTCGGTAAATAGAACATCGTTAAGCGCGTGGAGAGAAGAGAGCACGTCGTCTGGTTGGTCCAACATCCACTTCGTTTGGGAGCGAGGAACAACAATTTCCATGGGCCGACTGAGACCTGAAGGGATAAGATATGACTGGTTTCGTTTAGAATACTGATTTAATATACGAATTAGTGTTATTATGATTTGTGTACAACGCATTACCCACTGAGGAAGAGAAAGAAATTCAAGGGGCAGAAGGGGGGCATGCTGACCTTGCCATATCCGTCATCCTGCCATTTACCGTATTCTCTTATATATCCGGCCCAGTCCATAAATGTGGCCCAAATTCCATTTCCATAACCAACTCTAGGAAAGATGTTTGAGAGACGGGGCTGGGCCCATAGATCATACAGGAATGAAAGGATGAGGAAGAGAGTGCTGAAGATGGCTGCCTGCCACAAAGTGATTGCCTCAAGCAACGTGAAGGTGAGGCTGCTTGCCATTGCTAGAAAGAAAAGTCCAATGGAAATAGTGGTCGATGATAATTGTTGTGTTTAATTGAACCCAAGCTTCTTGTTGCCGATGTTGACCATGATTCTCTAGGGGAATATTGTACTCATATCAGTTATTGCTAATCTGTAGGCAAGGCCATTAATAGATGTGATATTTACGCCATCTACACCAAATCCTGTATTTTCCGTAATAAACCCTTATCACTGCTGTTACATTTGGCGGCTTACATGCGGGACGACATGAGTAATTGCTTCTCGATGGTGAGTAATCCCTTTCAGGGTCTGAGTAATCGCTCCGTGGTAATAAGATTAGGACAAGTTGCACGGACTACTGAGACTTGTTTGACAAGAGGCCTAGGTGAATAGTTGAATTATAGGCGATGATATTGGTAGTTATGTTAAGTAGGTAAGGTACCTACCTAAATAGGAGGTAGTCTACTCACGGCAACTCCGACAAATTTCGGGATACCACATCGAGGCCTAATAATACTGATAACATCATCGTGAATACGGATGAAATGCCGTAGATAAAGCTAGGTTTCTATGGGCTCTCCTACGTCCGAGTATCAAGACTAAATGTGCCAAGTTGCGGTTCCCCCCACGCCAGAACAGATTTTTGGGGCCGGAATGATTCTGTAGAAAGACTCTCTCGCCCATAGAGTCGCACTGATTTACTTAGGAAGTAGATAGCCCAGGTTGATTTACGGAGACTCTTAAAGTAGACTGGCAAAGTGGATCTGTCACAGATAAGGCGCTGTAAGTTGCTCGCTTACAGTGGCGTCACTTTTGCGACAGGATCTGTTAGTTGAATTAGCTGTGGTCTCGACCCCTGCTTAAAAATATTACAACTTTGTATCTTTTTCTTCTAGTAATTCTCGAGGCTAATTGGGCCAATAATAAAGAATTGTGCAATGTAACATCATGCACGATATAAATACTCATAAGCTTTGTCAGCAGGTAGTGTCAACGTCCAGACCCGTAGGTTGGTCATTGGGTAAGAATGCGGCTCCTATAGACTTGACATAAGGGGAAATTATTCGACCCCCACGGAATCACACCATGGTACTTCGATATTTTATCATCTCAGCCATTCACTCAACCTATAGTTATCGTAGTCAAAAATCAAGCACTTCCCATTTCGTCACTAACACCGTTCTACTGTAGCAGCTTCTGAGACTCGAAGCTTGGATAAAAGAGGGAATCACTAATCCCGATAAATCAATGTTATTGCTATCTACCTACCTATTGCTGAAATGAGTGGTCAAGGGACTGCTTCTAGGTACAGTACAAGGCACCTTGGCAGGAATGTGTATATAAGAGAGACTTCTCCCATAGCTGAATAGGTAACACACAAGCTAATACAACAAGATCAACACCTCATATACCGTATCTTTTAGCACCTATCAGTAGCCTAAATACTACCTAGGTGGAAACGACCCACTATTCGCTAGATATCACTCTGTACTGGACTTACCTCTTTGTTGGCATCCGCCTTTTCCTTGTAGCAGATAATCTTGTCAACTCGCGCGCAGCCTGTTCAAACTCATCAATTTCTCTTTGACATATGCCTTTTATAGCGGCTTCGGCATTATCAAAACTTTGTTCAACCTCAATACCAGCAGCCTTTCCCAATATAAACATGAAGACCTGTTTCATATGAGAGCTTGAAGGCTTCATGTCTAGAGACCGTAGCGCCCTTGCAAGCTCAGCAGAGACAGGT
This sequence comes from Hypoxylon sp. CO27-5, assembly GCA_002120305.1. Lineage (NCBI taxonomy): Eukaryota > Fungi > Ascomycota > Sordariomycetes > Xylariales > Hypoxylaceae > Hypoxylon > Hypoxylon sp. CO27-5. The sequence continues at coordinate 17,853 of KZ112693.1, read as the reverse complement.
CTTTTATTTTTAAAATCCTTGTTCAGTTGAGCCTCCAACTCCTGTAGTCCTACAAACCGCAGGTACGAAACACGCATCATTGTGCCAAGTGAGGGGAATACTTGAAACAGGCCACTGGTGATAATCCGGGGCTTTGGCCATCGACAAATGATGCTATCCTTGGGTATCTCTCCCCACACAAGGACCTCTGAACTGTATTGAGAGTCCTCAAGAAGACCGCATTTTGAACGTAGAACGTTCAACTTCTCGTAGTTTCCCGGCCTTAGCATTAGAGGGTCGATGAGGAGAATAGCTACATCTTTCTCTGATTTAAAGGCACACAAGGCTCGATGAAGTGCCCAAAGAAGGTTGTCCGCTAGCGATATAAACGGCGTTACCTCTCCGTTATAACAATCTAAATGATTCTCGATATGAGATTGCTTCTCTGCCTTTGTCAAGGTCTCAAGTTCTGGTATATATAGTCTTGGACGAACACTCCCATCCGATTCGGCCGGACAGCCAGAGTGGATAACCCTATAAAATATCGGGGTTTGAAATATGTTCGTCGGATTCTGCTTATGTTTTATTAGTATCTCGAATTGTCATTGTAACCTCTAGTCTCCCTTGGATGATAACAGGATCACTTACCTCTTTTGTTTGCTTTAGGATGTCTTTATTAGAAGCGTCAAACACGTCACCGCTTGAACCCAAATTGCTACGGCCGTCCTTGGTGGCATCCATGTCGCTATTATCGCAGATCTGTTTGAAATGTTGAAGAGAGCTTCAGAACCAGGTATGGGACTAAGAGACGAATTAAAAGCAAGGGGCTTTGGTTTATAAGTTAATCTCCAGAGTAGTTGATTTTCGAATAGAAAGGTTCTTTGATGATTTCTAGAATCCAACTACTTGGAATGGATTACTAATGGTGCAGCCATCTTATATACCTAGGTACATGTGTATAATTTTGTAATGGTCTTATGGTTTGTCTCATTGCGGCCGGACTAAAAGGGAATGTCCGAATTCTTAATTAGTTAATCTGCAACAGTGGCTTAATTGAAAGACAAAGAAGCACTAGTTTTGGCATTGTTCGGCAGCCATTCAACACGGGCTCGTGCAATAAAAGGTGCTGCCCGAAGTGATGGACTAAGTTTGGACCTAGTGTCGTCGTTGTAGTGGCACTAGTGCCCTACGGGGCGCCATCTATGCAACAATGACCGACCTTATTACGTGTTTCGGATACACGAATTGTCTTTAGCAAATCACATTTACGAAAGCTCAGTATCACGACATTAGCAGCATTCGGTGAAGAGTATAGTTGATAGAGGCTTACGTTCTCCAACACGCACATAAAAGAAGGATGTGTGGGATGTCCTCGGAGACTCGATGCGACCATACGACATTAATATGTGTTAGATATCCTATGGTTGGTCTATGGTTATGAACCATGTGCCAATAGACATCACAGCATCTTCTTGGCATGAGGTTTCTCCCATAGATTTACTGCCCCTCCTTTACCAAGTCGTGTAACACGAGTAGAAGAAAGCTCTAGAAGTATTCTTCCCGTTTTCTCGGTTGACTGCGGATCCCCGTGTCGGAAAGCAAGAAACAATGCGATTTACAGAAGGATTTGAAAGATTAGGCGTCTGCAAATCCTTCATCGTAGCTGATTAAGGGGTATCATAACAACGGAGAACTTCTCGCGGCGATTTATCTTAATACCCATATTACTTCTCCTTGATGGGTATTATCTTGCCGTGCCTAGATGCCTCACGCTAATAGGTACCTCCCGGTCCTCATTCCTACGGGCATTGGTGATACCTCTTTATGCCGATTCGTATTAATTTGCTTGTGAATTTCCATTGGCAGCCACCACAGCCAGCGAACATGCACCTAGTACTGTTGCGCAATCAAGTGACCTTTCAAGTTTTCTACGGCAAGTACCTCCCATATGCATTGAATATCGGGTCATCACCACCCCCCCAATAGAGAACTCCATATGATTATGGCATTTTCCAGAAATAGGTCCTCGTATTCTCCTAATTATTCCTATCCTTCTCGTCCTTGTTGTTCACGCTTCGATTCCACTTAAAAGAGATGTCTAATTTATTAGATCAGAAACTGGAGGAAGTTCTCTATAAGGAGGCAGAAGGACTTTATAAGACGACGAAAAACCCGTCTGCCGAGGTCTCATATCCTATTCCAAGCTCTGAAGCAGCCTCCAGAATGTACACCCTCCGCCTCGCACACGAGTCGCAATTAGCAAACCACATTGCCTTTCTCGCTCAATCACATGAAGGAGCGAAATATATTTCGGCAGCCTGCGTCGAAGAAATGAAGGGTGGATCTGTCATCCGCCTTGCTAGTAATGAGACACCGTCAGAACATACAAGATATGGCCTCAAGAAGATTTTGAACACCATGAAGGACGGCGTTACAGAAGGTGAGTTCTCGTTCTGAATTCCTTGATACCCATAATCATAGCTACTCTAGGCTTGAGTAGAGATACTCTTCGAAAAAGAATATTCAAGCATGTCTTGAATCTCAGCCAGGAAAGGATTATACAACGAATAAGACCACCATGGTCGGACTCTCCCTCTTATTATAAGTACCGTGAGAAGGCATTATGGCATCGAATAAATACCTCTATTTTGCGGTCTATCAAACCCACGTCACACGAGATGTTTGATCTGATACTAAAGCTTCATGAACTCCTGTCAACTCTTGAGACTCGAAAGAGACCAGATGATCGAGGTCTTCGAAAATCCGTGAAAAAAATTGTTCGCTACTGTGCTACTATATCCTGTAGTGGAGACTACGGCTCTTTGCAAGAACAATTACGCGATATCCCAGGAGGCCAAGGAATTTCAGGATCAAAAGAAATCGCACAAATTGACAAGTTGGCGCGATATTTTCTTCTTTCTCAGGATCTAGCTGAGCTGGCTCAAATACCCAGGTATTGCCGTCTTATCCAGAATATCTCCCTCGAATATCTAAGCAAAGAAATGTTCCATGTCGAAGGACGGAAGGGCTATTTCATTCACGCTGAAGTACAGCTTATCCTTTACTATGAGCGGCAATCTCTCGAGAAACCACCACGCGCCATTGGCTGCAGCAAGTCATCATGTTTTCTCTGCGACTTGCTCATACAGAAGCTAGAGAAATATCATATTTCATGCACACACGGGCGACTCTATAAGGACTGGAAAATCCCTTATATTTCCTGGATACCCTCGAAAAGTGTTGAACCCTTTAGATCCATACTTAGAAGTATGATTACCCAAATGAAGTCATTATCAATCAGTCAGAGCCGGGAACTCAAGCCCTTTGGTCTTGAAAGCAGGGCGGTACTTCCCCTTTCAACTCATTTGACCTCCAGCCGGTTGACAATGCCGTTCAGTGTCGCGAATCCGTCTCGAAGATTGTGTCTTACGGAGAATGTCAGTAATCGTCCTTGGGTGCCTGTTCCCAAAGCTGACATGATTTCGGATTCAGAATCAACGGATTCGGCAAATGATGATATGCATCTCTTGCAAGCAATGGCTACGGTACATATTTAACTCCATGGTTTCTCCGTCACATTCGAATGTCCCTTTTCCCCAGTTAGTTCACTTTCCATCCGTGAGGTCGAGGATGAAGCTCAAGATGTAGAGGACGAGCAAGAGGATGATGCGTGATGTGATGAGGTGCTTGACACCACCACTACCGATATGCTCGTACTCTCTCCTGCGGGTTCGGGTCCGGGTCCGGGGTGGGTCCGTCAATGGTGAGATTTCGGTTGTAAAATGAAGGTAGCATAACCATTGAAGTTGAAATGTGCTCCACTATAAGTCTTATTTCTGATATTTTAGCTTAGGTACTAGATTAGGTAGTATTCCCATAGTTGCAGCAGTAAATGTTGGATACCTCTCTTTGGTAATGAATCATATAATAATAGGAGTGTTGATCAGGTGACTTATCTAAATTCCCCTGGACATCACGTGACATGCTACCAGCAAGAGTGTTTTCATCAGGAGAAGCTTGGAGGAAACACAATTGCTCTCTGTTCAATCTATAAAAAGGGTGTCAGATGTATAACAGTAGGTATATTATTTGATGAATACCGAAAAATCTTAAAACCCTATTATTCCACAGAACGCACACTCTATACAGCATCAATTTTAATTATAAAGCCACTCGTATTCTCTCTGACATAGATACCCCGTATCCATATCATATTCCCAAAGCTCACTATCGACACCGCTGAGAACGAAAAGCGTATATGTCGGGTCATATCGTCTCTTGATTTGGACAAGTCTGTCGTAGCTCGACCCGTAGAAATCATACTGCCACTGACCGTCAAAGGGGTTGGCCTCATTCATATACGCGCCCGTTCCCGGTGCCCATTCTCGCCAAACATTCTCCTTGTTAGTCTCGGCCCATTCAGCTGCTTTCCTTAACGCTTTGCCTGGTGTCGTATCGGTCACATCCACGTCGAGCCCCGTAACGATCGCATGTAGATATGCTTGGCGCCAGACGGGATTAAGAGCGCCGCGTCTCTCGACAGGAACATTTCTTGGCCCCAAGCCGCCCTGTAGACCCACCGTGAGAAATGATCCAGCCCCGTCTACTTGCGACACCATAACTCGTTTCAAGTATTTAGCAACCTCCGTCACGTTATGGTCGCTCAGCTCAGGACGTCCGAGAAGGCGACTGGGTGATAGACTGATTTCCCCTGCAGAACTTGGGGATGAGTTCATACTTTCAAAAAAATCAGCGTAGTTTGAAGTTGTGGATGGCTCCTCAATCGAGACCGTGATAAGGTTTGCGTTGGCGCCAATTCCCTCGAGGATTCTTTGACGCAAAGAATCTAGGGAACTCTTGAGTGCATCTGTTGTGGAGTTGTAAGCCCAAACTGAGAAACTAATTACGACACCCGGAGGAGCCCTGGGCAGGCCAAGGATGCTCTGCGCGGAGGCTCCAACAAAACCGCCGCCGCTACCAGTGATTCCCTGGTCCATGAGGTCAGGGAAACTCGACATCAGACTAGCAAAAGAGTTCCACGTGGCATCAACTGTGGGATCGCTGAAGTCTGACATGTTGGTAGCCGAGATGTAGATACTTGTTGAGACGATATCTACGGGAGAAGGATATGTTAGCATTACATATTCCGTTACGACACCGTATTGACCGCCGCCACCTCCTCGAATGGCCCAGAAAATGTCCTTGTTTTCTAGGTCGTTGGCGACAAGCACTTCCCCCGTCGTCGTAACAACAGTTGCCTGCAGAATCTGGTCTGCAGATAGACCGTATGTGCTTGATAGTGGGCCATGCCCGCCACCTTGTATGAATCCTCCGAGCCCAACTGTCTTGTCAACGCCACTGACCACAGCCCGGTTGTGTTCTAAAGCAAATCCCAAAGCATCGCCCCAGGTATTACCACTTCCCGCTATCAGAACATGGGCCGTCTGATTTTGGCCAGGGATAGGCCAGCCGTCATTAATCGAAAGGTTTTTTAAATTGCGTGTCCATATAGATAATGAGTATGCCCCAGATGATCTAGTACAGTATTAGTTGCTGCTTCAGATATAACTAGGTAGGTGCCGGGATCATACCGTCCACTCAGGTCATGTCCGGTGCCCTTGACCACCACGCGGATGTTCGAGTCAGAAGCCCACTTGAGGGCGATGGCAATCTGTTGCGCTGTCGTCACATTTGCGATGTATTGAGGTGATCCGCCGATATGGCAGCCGCGAGATTCGTTGTATCCAGTTGAATTAGGCGGCAAACAAGAGTTATTAGCCCATATCGGATAGTTGATAGATTCCGGAATCATTGCGTGGAAACTAGAATATTTCCAGTTCTTCGTCACTTCGGAACAAGATTCCGTTGAGTTGAACGGATTGCCTTCGTAGCATGACGATGCCACTGGCTTGGTCGCGATCAAAGCACCCCCAATTGAAACGTTTAACCTAGACCATTGCTCTTGGGACGGCCAAGAGGGATCCAAAGGCGTAGTCTTGCATCTTGGAACAAGGTCATATGTATTAGTGTGATTGGGAAGAACCTGAGCCCTCAAGAGCGCTAAGAGCATCAGGGCGCTAATAAGACGCCTCATTGGGGGAAGATTCTATGAGGTGCTTGTCACCGATGGGTATGATTAGAAGAGAAGGGTTTGTGGGAGGACTTTTTTCAAAAGCCATGTTAGTGGAAAGCTCCTTTTATAAGCTTCTCACATATTATAAGGTAAGAGTCATGTACATGTGAAGTCATGACAATCCATCGTCGTGTTGCTTCGTATATAAGGTGGGGAGGTAATCTTAGCCACCTCGGATAACACGTCGGTCATTCCCTGCCAAAACATTCCCTGGTGACACAACCAGAAATGATGAGGGCTCGCAAGGTCAAACGGCTGGAGCCTATATCATATTATTGCTTTAAAGCGCCAGTATTCCTACGTACGCAGCATGCGTCTCCGTGCGTCCGATAGCTCCACTCCATCTCATAGAAACGCGAAAATTCAGCGATTGGCTGTTGATAATCCACCATTATGGGTACGTAATCCCATACGAGTATTAACTCTAGCAAAGTTTCCACGGACTCACCGATGAGTGTATGGAAATCCTGTAGGTAGGTATTCGACTGTCGGTGACGCAGACCTTCGCAGCTCTATGGTTGACTTCCATATTACATCCTAGCTGGCTGGTCCCCATGTTCAAGAAAGTCGAGGACACAAAATTTCTAGTGTTTAAGGATACGGGATACACACCTACTGAGAGGCTTCTCTCTATAAAGTGTTCTTTGTAATTACTTTGCATAGGTACTTTCTTCCTGGATTCTTCCACAATCGCTTTGAGTTTGGCACCAGAATTCTCGGACAAGATATTAGAGCAAATATCGAAGTTGGATCTATGTAAGTTGTGTACCTTATACACTTCTATCCCTCCAACAATTAAGGCCTTAAAAAGGGATGAGCCTCAGTATTAAACACATACTCATCAAGGCTCACTACATCAGGAGAGCAGAAAAGCAAGTAAAAGTACTTCAAGGTCTCTGCAAGCCAGAAGCTCTAGGGACCATATTAGCAGATATCCATAGAAAGCTTGAAAGGTTGTTACTAATTACCTCCATGTAATCAGATTGCGGAAGTGATTCAAGAGCGCGGGTAACATCCTCAACTGCCGCGTGTGTTCCCCTCTCAGTTTTTGTGCCATTCACTATCGCTGTGAACATTTCCCAACCTAAATTCTGCCAGATCGGGTTTCCAGTAACGCGATACAAGATGAAAACACTTTCGATAGCCTCGGGTCTTAGGATATAACGTGGGTCTTTGGCAGTTGTGAACCCTAAGGGTAGGTGTTTTTTGTCTGGATTGAGATAGGTAGTCAGCAAACAGGTTAGGAATATACTGGATTGTCATGGGTTAGCCTACACTCGGGCCGTTTCCCCTTTTCGTGGTCGAAACGCTGCTGATCCCACTGGCAGTCGTCCCAGGTCTCGCAAGCGACCATATTAATTCTCTCGGGCATCATTCCAGTCGGGAAGTTTTGGTACCCATAGACGCAACCAAGTGTCAGCTTCGCGCCAATGTCAACATACTCCTTGTTATTGAATAGCTTGCCACCCAGGGCATATGTTCCACCAAGAAAGCATCCGAGATGTTCTGTTTCTTCATCTAGGTAGACGTCTCCATTGTCGGCAACCCACCCGCTGCTCGGCATAAGAATATCCTCGTTACCAGGCACCATGGGTCTGAAAAATAGTTTTTTAGCAGCTTCCATAAACCCTCTGCTCATAATCTCATATTTCGGTTCGCGGCCACCCAATAACGCATACATCTTTGGTAAATATTCGTAAAGCTACTGGACATCAGCATTGGAGTTCTCGGGGAGCTCATGTTCAGACGCATGGTACAATGAGGTATGTAGTAGAGAGGGACATACTGTAGTGGGTTAGCCCTTTCTAGACACAGCTTCGAGGAAAAGGGGCTTAGCGTTTGATGTTTCTTACATACCACTATCCGCGCAGCCGGCAAGAGTGAACTGGTTCCCAGATACCACGTCCTGTCGACTCATTGATACCATCATGGGCCATAGTCCTGGAAGTTTTGTTTTGTTCTGCCCTTCGTAGAAAACATCCATCACATGCGAAATGGCATCATAATATTTTGAATCACTTGTAAGTAGAGACAATCGAGTGAATTCAAGTGATATGGTCCCAGGCGACGCAGAGACGACCGAACCTTCCACTACCAGTCCTTCCCCAGTCTTAGCCGCTTCGAAATCGATAAAATCGACAGGCATTCGGTGCTCAGTGTTGAAAGCACCGTACAGAAAGTCTCCGAGCTCGACGGCTTTCGCAAGCAACACTTCTCGCTTACTAAGGTCATAAGCAGCCATTAGGCCGCCCAAGTACCGAATATTCGTTTCGAATGTGTTCACTCTACCGGACGTAGATTTCCCGAAATCTATCCGGGCAACCGCGTCGACAGCCTCATCAAACTCTTCCCGGAGGCCCATGATCCAGAGACTGTCAAGTGAATCGACGAGAGTAGCCGCCCATCCGCTAAACTGGTCCTGGAAGCCTCCCGACAGGGGCTTCAGTGCATCTTTCATCCAAGCATGGTCCTTGTACGCTCTCCAATCGCCTATAAAGACTTCCCTTACTTTTTGGCGTCTCTTTTCTCGCATCTTTGAATTTATTGATCCTTCCGAATGGAACTTAGCTTGAACGGCCGGAAGGGGGCGAGGTGGGTCGCCGGTAGGGAGCGGTGTCAACGGACCGGGTGGATAGCGGAAAGACACGGTGCTCCAATTAAAGCTACTCGCTTTCACAGGTTGTGGAGGAACTTGTATTTTGCTATTCATATGCTGTTGGAGCTGAACGAACTCCGATCTTGACGTGCCATTGAATACGGCTGAAAGTGACCACCATATTGATAGGGCTCCCGCTATTAAGATCAATGTGTCACGATGTTTGCGCGATCGATGTCCCATTGTGCCGGCACGAATAGGCTTAACGAGACGTCTTTCCGAAATTGGGAGATAGAGAATGATATGCAAAGAAAATAGTTGTGAATTGGATAGTAGGTGCGTAACAAGATGGAATCGTTGGATGGTGCCATGGGGTTAAGATTATATCCCATTGCATACTAACAGCCCTGTCTAAATTTATCAACTAGTATGATAATAGCTATGACAGCCAAGATTATTTAGCGCTCCAACATTGACGATCAACACCAACATCACCAACACACAGCAATAGCATCATGGTGGCCAATCAATAGACCCCTGTCAGCTAGGATTTATGGGGGCAGAGTCGTATTGTTCCTTTTTCAAAGCCGCCAAGAACCTCCTGAACCAGAGCCTTGGGGCGGCACCAAACCCTATTCTTACACGATGGTTAATCCAGCCATGAAATGTACACGGCTAGCGGTAAGAGGCGTCGGCTCGAAAAAGCAAGATTTGTTTGAACCAACTTACCGAGGAGCCCGGCCGGTCCTGATACTGACCAGCCTTGGATACCAGGTACCGTTAATAGGGGAAGAAAATGGCACGGTAGTTCGAAGACCACGGCAAATGATCCCTTCTCCAAGTTCTACTGCCATATCCTGGATACCCTCTTTGGACACATGGATCTATTTCATATAAATCATTCCCAAAACTCACTTAGCTTATGTATATCGAGATGCTCCGGTCAGCAACAAGATGTCGATGTATGATTACATTACTAGTTATTGCTTCTAGCCTCTCAGTTAGGGCATCTGATGCCTGTTCTCCGAGTCCCATTGCCATACGAATCGGAAATGTGACGCTCGCAAATCATCAGGTAGCAAGAGGCGCAGAGATTCACGTCGGAGATCCTCCACAAGCATTTGCATTCTTGCCTCAGTGGTACGTGCAGATCCCAGTTACTATTTACAATACATCTTATATCTCACAATATCCAATCACAGGCCCTACAATACCTCATTTGTCTACGGAATAGACGGACATTGCACCTTTAAGCGCGACGCGCCTACGAGAGATGGCTGTACTACCATAAGGGGAGGAGCTTATGATGCTTTTGCATCCAAAACTCGTCAGACAGCATATCCAGATGATTTTCAAACCGAAAATGCCCCATTTCCTGAGACATCCCTTGCCGCCGATAACCTGAAGATAAATGAAGATCTGACCCTAGCGGAATTCCCTCTCGGGGTTGCCCTGAACGACTGGGGCGCGGAAGGGTATCACCCGATGGCTTCTATTGGATTAGGCACGAACTCGACCTTTCTCAACAAGCTTCAAGAGTCTGGGAAGATTGCCTCACGGACTTGGAGCTTCTTCTGGGGTCGCAATGGCGGATCTTCCACTTCGCAGATGGACGGGTCATTAGTGCTAGGGGGTTATGATCGAGCCAAGCTTTCTTCAGGAGAGAGATATCTAGAAACGTTGCAAAACTCAACATCCCCCTGCGCTACGCAGATGATAGTCACCATAACAGATATGGTTCTCAACTTCCCTAATGGAACCGATGTTAGCATATTCCCAGGATCGCTGTCTACGGCTTTGAGAGCCTGCATTGTGCCCGACTACCCGGTTCTGATGACTCTTCCAACAGAGCCTTTCGTTAATAATTTCTTCGAACTGACCGGCGGTGCCGGGGACCATGAGCGGTCATTTGGAATCAACTACTTCGCTCTAAGGTACTCTGCGGACGAGAAGCGGTACGTCATTTTGGTAACTTATTCTACCAATGCGGTGATAAAATCGATTTCTATTCACATGCTTACCGTGCATAGGTACGATGGTGACATGACCATCAAGTTCCAGTCCGGACTCGCCGTGAGGGTACCAAATGACCAACTAGTCGTGCCCGATATCGATATTAATCCCACCACCGGCGAGCTTATTGCCAACTATACGAACCCCGATCTCGTCATCAACGGTATACAGAACATCAACGCGAACGATATGCCCCAGCTCGGCCGACAGTTCCTATCCTCTGCTTATCTTATGGTAAACCAGGATGCTGGACAGTTCAGCTTGTGGGCGGCGAATCCAGCCACAGGCGAAGACCTCGTGGCGGTGGACGCCAACAATGCCGATATAACGGCACCGTGTGCATCTAGCGCGCCTACAATCATCGATTCCAGTTCGTCGAGTCCAAGTCCGGAGCACGCATCTTCTTCTTCGGCTGGAACTATCGCCGGCGCAGTCGTTGGTAGCGTCGGGGGCCTGGTGATACTAGCAATCCTGGCTTTCTGGTTTATCAAGAGGAGGCGGGAAAAACTACAGAAAGCTTCTGAGAAGACTGCAGGTATGCACTTCTACACCGGAGCCGAAGCCTTTCATCAACCCGCGCCGGGGATAAAGCCTGAGCTACCAGATAGCTCATTTCTAGTCCCAGCAGAATTGGAACACCCTGCCCGACAAAACGCAGCTACATACGAGCTAGCAAGCTAATCCTCATGACCTAAAACTCGAAACTAGGATTGTATAAGTCGTAAATTTATATAGTAGGTATATATATTAGGTACCCAACTTACAGAGTCAACTTTGATGTACACTGTAATGCACATAACGTATCTCCAAATAGTCGGACCTGTTCCCAGCAGGTACAAACAGGACGGGTGCGGAAAGAGCTGTTTGGTTGGAGATACCTCAAAGATGCGGCGGGAGATATATTTAAAGAGCACGACGTCACGGCGTTAAGCGTCAGTTTGAGAGGATATTAATATTAATGAGGCTACCCAAACTTGCCCATTTAGCCTTCATCAATTTAGGGGGTCTGATACGCTATTACATAAGTGGGGGGCCACTACAAAATGCACTATAAAATGCACTTTACATTCCAACAAAACCCTTTAATTTTGGCGATGTAGCACTGTAAGTCGCTATAACCACGGCGTGATACAGCGCATGAATGCCCCGTAAATATTTAGCCAATCACAAAGCGTGCTCTAACTTAGTGATCTTTCTGCTATTACTAATCTGACCAAGCCTTACGGATTACATAATCTTACTAGTCTCACATTAGGTAATCACATATAGACTGCTTTAGTTTCATATCTAAAAATAAGAAATAAAAAAAATGAAAAAAAAGCGTTGTTAAAAATACCCATGATTGAAAAACAATAGTCAATAATATCCTACCAATAACCCCAGCCTACCATGTAGACTAAAAGAGATAATGAATAAATGAAAAAAATAGATCTATAACAGAACAGATACCAGATCATGCTCCCTTCTCAGACACAAGCAGCCGATTGCCGCTTTCCACATCATCAGGTAAAATCTTGTCAGTTGTAATACTGGGCATCACTCGCTTTTGTCCTTCATCACCCATATTCCGAAACGTTTTTCGGTTTCTTCCTTCACTGTTCCAGGTGGGCCCCATCCCATCCAGAATCTGCAGTCTTCTGGAAAAGCCGACCTCACTTCTTCTATAGTCTTCCACTTCCCATCCCCGCCTTTGTACATATGCTCCAGTGCATCGCCGCCCGCCAAGAGCGCCAGCACACTAGCAATACTTCTAGGTCTTTGCGGCAGCATGGCTTTACGCGGGCCTATGATCCAACCTAGTAGTGAGAGCGTTAACGTGACCAGTAGTAGGGACTGGATAACACGCGTAGACACGGGGTCTTGTAAAAGACGGCGCATTGCGTACGGATTGACGGCTGTGCCGGCGTACACCCCGGTATCGTTCGTGGGGAGACTAGATAAAGATGGAAAAACTGTCTTCATGGATCCCGTTGTTCCATTTAAGGCATTCTCTACGCTTGTTCGAAAATATTTGCTGTAATACTGAGCAGCAATAATTCCGTGCTGAAAAATGATGGCGTCTTTGACAAGCTCGGCTTGGGAGGGATCTCCAATGGCGGAGACAGGGATGGAATAACGAGAAGTGACGAGCTGCTCGAAGAAGGGGTCGAATATAGTGTCATTACCGTACGGTGGAAGTGATTCCAAAAATGCATATAAAGTGTACCTCAAGAGAACCCCGGTAGTAGAGGAAGGTACCCCTTCATCGAATGAAATGTTAGTCGGTGCTAGCCGTGACGTCGATTCAACTGGTTGGGGTGGACGTGATGGGTCAATTTGGAGCTGAGACCCTATAAAGGACATGACAACGTCGACGATCTCGAGAGTGTCGTTGCAACCCAACACCGAGGCAGATATTGTTGGGGGGTTGGTCATAGAAGAAATACTACCCCAAATATACATAAACGAGCTATAACCAGGTAAAGAAAGTGATACGTTATTCAAAACTGCTGCAAATCTGCCATCTGCGGGAAGATTCATCGACAAGGTCCTGACACTGTTCATTGGAAATCCAGAATAATCTGCAGGTAAATCCTCGCTCGTGCTTGGTGCACAACTTTCCTCCGTAATATTAATTGCAATGCCGTCGGAGATCATCCAATCAAATGCACCATCGCACAATCTTTGGTTATAAAAAGGCATGGTCGTGATATCAGAGTCTGAATACAAGCGGCAGGACAGTCCCGGCCTCAAGGCAGGCACAACAACACTAATGGGTGTAGAAGAATTCTCGTATATCTCAGCAGCACTATTATTCCCCTTTTTTTGAAGTGATAATTCTGGAAGCACGAGGTTTTCGTAAGCCAATGGTGTATACGAGAGGTTACTCTCCAGAATAAGCGACGAAATGAGGCTGGAAGAGTTAGGGTGACAGGTAGGCCGATCCGGTAACGGTCCGAAGTAACCCGCAGCCCCCCATATACATGGAAATTTATTGAAAGTTAAATTCATCTGGAAGTTGCTTGTTGTCTGAATGTTTACAGGCGTGAAAGAGGGGACGACTTGAGATTTATACAACGGTCCTATGCTAACAGTGAACATAGAGGAAAATATAGTAGCCATGGATGTCGAAAATGCGGTAAAGCTCTTTGTCTGAAGTTCTTGATAGAGTGCTATGGGTAGCAAAGGGCGGAGTAAGTCTAGATCCAGCGACAATCTCATTGGTGCGGTCTGAGACAAGAAGTGATATGGAGTTAAAAGTCGAGTCTGGGAATCAACTGAAGAAATATATAGCGCAAGAGCGCTTAAAATAGTGGCAGGGAGGAAGTTCCATATGTAGTGAAGGTACGTTTCGTCTTGGACATATGCTAAGCCTTGAGTACTAACTGATTTCTGAAGGGTAATTTCCAATATTACCACAAGTCCTAGTATTATGGTATATATTATGACTCGTGATATTGGCTTCAGAACAAGTGGTGTAATAAGCTCAAGGCATGCGGCGAATTTAGCCGTATTGCTTGCTTCTTGCGTGGTGTTAGTCTCCATCAGCAATTCATCGTATATTAAGTTTTGTGTTGTCGTGGGATTAGAATTGGGTCCACGATCGTGTCTTTGACCGTTCGTCATGGTTTTCAAAGTCTTGTCTATCTCTCCTAGGTTACGGAATAAGATCGAAACCGTGGAATACTCAACTAGAGCTGCGGTGACCAACATAGATCCAGGCTCCATCGATCGGGGCATAGTTCCCGGTGCCGTTAGTAATAATACAGTGAGGATTATCACAGCAAGAACCATCATAGTAGCCATTAGTTGGCAGTCCATTGGCTGAACTAATAACCGGTTCGTGGTCCTCCGAGCGGTGGCAATAGATGCGATGTCGACTGGTTCTGTCAATGACTGGAAACGAAATGCTGCATATCTTGAATAATACTCCTTCAAGAGTCTTTCGAAAGTCGTAGTATTTGATGAAGATAAAAATTGGGAGCACGAGTCTCCGCAGTCGCCTAATACAATAAAAACGTTTTCGCCTATAGTCATATTCGGTTTCTTGTTGTAGGAGACGGGAAAGTTATTTGCATCGCGGTTGTCAAAAGGATTGGACAAGCCTTGAAATACGTCCCAAGCATGAATGGCCGGAAACTTTCTCAGAGGAGCACCCTCACGTCGAGAAACACTCTTCACCCTTGTACTACTCTGAACGACATCAACTAACTGTAAGTGATAATATGGAGTACAAACTATAGAGGATGACTGGAGGTCGATTGTTTGGACCTGAAACGGAACTAATCCGGATGCCGCAGAGATGTTATAATGTAATTTGACCGAATAGAATGCAAGGCGTTTGTGGTCCAAGTCGTTGGAACCGCAATGCCCAGGGGCAAGTCCATCTATAGGAAATAGGTCCACAAAGTATTGCTCAAGGACAGCCCAAATATTGCTCTCATTACTTTGGAGCGCCGCGTCTCCATTTATGTAAACAATTGAAGGGTTAAAAGGGATCGCCGCGTGACAATCCCCGTATTTAAGAGATAAATTTGTAGGGTATTTATAAACGTCGCTGTCGTTCGTGTCAAAGAACTGAGCATCACTAATATTTGCTTGATCACAGGTAAGCCCTAGAAACATCCCATCCACAATTGCATGCAGGTCTGTAACCCCCGGTAAGTCGGATGTAAAGGACTGGTAGGCAAAACGATCCGAGCAGCCGTTTGGGTACGAGAGATTGACTTGAATCAGTCCTTCGACACTATACGCGGCAAGGCTTGATAGAGTTTTAAGACGCTTTGGATTCTCGATAAATCGACTCGTTAATGTTATAGGTGTTGCATCATCGATGATTTCCACTTGTTCAAGTGTAAATAAGCCCGTAGATAACACAATTAAACTGGTTAGTAGTAACGATATAGTTGCACTCGCTACTACGAGCCAGTCTCGACGTCTCAGCGCCTTAAAGATCACCTCCGGTGGAGTAATATCGAGGTAATCGAGCAGCAGAGAGTCTCGGTCTGTATACACTTTTTTATTGCCTAGCCACGGCGCCGCCGTCTTAGCATCGTAATCGACGCGGTTCCAGAAGGCATGTATTAACGTGAGGATTGCAGTCGGCCCATATGTCCACGAGTACCTGTAGCTAGGGTTTGAGGAGCCCTCAGTCAGGCCTTGATATTTTTGAGAAATAGCAAAGAGTACCTCGAGCGCCACTACCATGGCCCCAAACAATACTGTGAAGACAACAAACGTGGGCCTTCTTAAGTAGAAAGGTAGCCAACGTTGGGGTCGCTGCGTTGAGGGCTCTATTTCTTGTGGCGAAGTGTGAGGGGACAGCGAATATGAACTATTCACAGATTGGGTGCTTGCTAGTTCGTGATGATTCGAGCTTTGGGAATTGGCGCTTGTCTGCCGTGGTAACTCAATACATTCCTGACTATTTCGGCTGATTGATTCAGACTGTGATGACGATACGTCTTCACCTATAACTGGCGACACTTCCGTATGACGGTCTGCCCGGGATGAGGAGTTTATACCTTCCTCATCGAGAGCTATATTCCTTGTAGACTCTTTGTTGGCATTATTGAATCTTATTTCCAGTGGCATCTGGCATACGTTTTGCATGGCCTGAGGAATAGATGAATAACGACCATGGTGCAAGGGTCCATCGCCTGAGTTAGCTTCCATGGCGATATCGATTTCTGCAGGGATTTAGGGACGCTTCTCAACAGAGTCCTAGCTGTGATGATTGTTTGGGATTCAATTCTTTTATAAAACTGTGAAATATTTTCATCGATTACCTATAAGGCAAGCTCCTTAATGGAAAATGGCCCTTGTAACTTTAAATAGGTAGGTACCTATCTATCCAGCACCGAAATCATCTTAAGCTCAGGGGTTTTCGCCTTATTTTCAGCCCCCACCTTCAAATTCATATAAATAAAAAAAATTATTACATTGCTACCTCTAGAGTAGCACTGCAGAGGTCTAAAGGTTTTATATTCTGGTGTCTTTTTCCAATCGAAAGACTCACCGATTGGAGACCCGACCTGTCAGAGACCTGGGTGGGTTAAAACGGGAGAGGCTGAGACACTATACGTAGGCAAAGTATTGATCCCAGTTTATATGACACGATCCCTTGTAGATGAATCTAGGACTCTAGTTCTCAAGTTCCCTATTAAAACTTAATGGCAACATTTTCTCGTACCTGGGCCGAAACTAGGTAGCTAGCTAAGAACCCCTATACCGGGTGTCGCGTGGCAATACAAGTCGGTACTATCTCAGTCGTGTACTCACAGGACGTTAAATCTTACAAGTCTGCCTTATAACATAAGGGGCTGTAAAAGGGTTAGCAGAGATAACAGTTTCATGATTGCGAGGCACATTCCTTGTACCACTCCGATCAAACAATGATGGTCACATTTTCAGCCCAGTTCTTCAACCCTGATGCTGCACAATCCTGTTTTATATATAGCAAAGTACTCTAAGTATCTCGTATCGTATCAGGTATATCAATTGGAATATGAAATTGATAGTAGAAAGAATTGATTTGATCGTGAAGATAGGCATTGCCTAGGAGGTACCTAAGGTACCTGATTCGTAGCACACTAGAGTGACGAAGGTAAGTTCCATGTAGGGGGGATGGAACTTCCTTCAGCAAGTTCTCATTGATCTATTTATTAAGTCAAGCGCGATATCACAATACACAAGCTTAGATATATAATCTACGGCGTCGCGAACAGGGGATCCCCGTGCCCCTTGATACCTATGATAGGCATAGAATACTCCTCGCCAGCGTAGCTACTCGTAGGACAAGAAGTCGCCAACAAGCTGCATAAACCGCTCCCTATCCTCCCAGAGCGAGACATGACTCGAGTTCTCAAGCGTAACCCACTTGACCTTGTTGATCGTCCTAAAGAACGGCTCCACTACGAAGTCCATTACTTCGTCGTACTTGCCGTTCAAGAGCAACGTCGGCGCTTGGATGTTGTGCGCATCTTTCCAGCCCTCCCAATCCTTAAGCGAACCGACCGTATCGAATTCGGAGTGGCCTTGCCTGGATACTTGTTAAAGATGATGACGTATAAGGAATACATGAGGAAATTTGGAAAGGTTCCACGCATAGGAAGGTAAGGAGAATTAGACTTAAAAAAAAGGGAGAGAGGGG